>NC_069476.1:23858598-23882732 GCF_026875155.1 Cherax quadricarinatus | reverse complement strand
AAATTTTCCAGTGTTTTTTTCTGCAAAATTATCCCACCTTTTGCCCGATTTATTCCATATATATTATATGTCTTGCAATATAACCCGACTTAGTGAGTTTAGCCTATTTGCAGGACAGTTTTCTGTATAATAACCAGAGTTAAAACTTGTTTTCACCTATAACTCTGCCAATTTCACTGTGTATAACGACGAATAATTTATTAAATATCAAATAAATTCTGACTTATGTTAAATATATAGCAGAATTTATCTATGAAAAATACCTTAGCTTAAGTGAGGTGTTAGGTTAAGTTTCTGAGTAACTTTTGGCCGAAAAATTAAAAATCTTTATATCACTGACAATGAAAAAATGGTCTTACTTTCCGTAAAGGAATTATTTGGGAAAGGCTTAATTTTCAAGCGGTTTTTTGCAAGGAAACTCTTGCTAATTAGCAAATGTCGTCGATTCGGCTTTACTGGAAAATTTTCCGCATATGATATATATAACCTTCTCGTATACTAACTACAGCAAAATTCAATGTTTTGTGTTCTTACAGTGGAATCTGCCACCACTACTGTCTATAGCTTTCCCTGGGTATTGTGCTGCACAAACTGGGGTTTTCCTTTAGGATCTGGTTAATCATTACAAGGTGTGGTTACACTTAACCGTCAAAAATTCTGATTAAGGTTATGTGGTTAATTCCTTCAGATTCTCTGAGTATATTTCCATTTATACTAGTATAAAACTTTGTAAAAACTTGACTCTGTCACAGTTGTGATGATCAGCTTCTCTCCTAGTTTACACTGAATAAGCACTACTTTCACTGACTTCATGCATCCCAACCTCATATAAAAACATAAGAACATAAGAAAGGAGGAACACTGCAGGAGGCCTGTTGGCCCATACTAGGCAGGTCCAACCCAATTCATCCCACTAACAAAACATTTGCCCAACCCAATTTTCAATGCCACCCAAGAAATAAGCTCTGATGTGAAAGTCCCACTCAAATCCAACCCCTCCCACTCATGTACTTATCCAACCTAAATTTGAAACTACCCAAAGTCCTAGCCTCAATAACCCAACTAGGTAGACTGTTCCACTCATCAACTACCCTATTTCCAAACCAATACTTTCATATGTCCTTTCTAAATCTAAACTTATCTAATTTAAATCCATTACTGCGGGTTCTCTCTTGGAGAGACATCCTCAAGACCTTATTAATATCCCCTTTATTAATACGTATCTTCCACTTATACACTTCGATCAGGTCTCCCCTCATTCTTCGTCTAACAAGTGAATGTAACTTAAGAGTTCAATCTTTCTTCATAAGGAAGATTTCTAATGCTATGTATTAATTTAGTCATCCTACGCTGAATGGTTTCTAACGAATTTATGTCCATTCTGTAATATGGAGACCAGAACTGAGCTGCATAATCTAGTGAGGCCTTACTAATGATGCATAAAGCTGCAGTATGACCTCTGACTTCTGTTGCTTACGCTTCTTGATATAAATCCAGTAATCTATTTGCCTTATTACGTACGCTTAGCATTGCTGTCTCGTTTAAGGTTGCTGCTCACCATAACCCCCAAGTCCTTTTCGCATCTGTATGGCTAAGTTCTACATCATTTAACTTATAAGTACTAGGGTTATGGGCACTCCCAAGCTTCAGAACCTTGCATTTATCTACATTGAACTGCATCTGCCACTTTTCTCACCAAGAATAGAGTTTGTTTAAATCCTCCAGAAGTTCCATAACATCTACGTTTGAATCAATTATCCTACCTATCTTTGTGTCATCGGCGAGTTTGCTCATATCACTAGTAATTCCCTCATCAAGATCATTGATATATATTATAAACAACAACGGGCCCAAGACTGATCCCTGTGGAACGCCACTTCTTACAGGTCCCCACTGGGATTTAACCCCATTTATGGACACTCTCTGCTTCCTGTCAGTGAGCCATGACTCGATCCACGAGAGCACTTTTCCCCCAATGCCATGAGCTGCCACTTTCTTTAACAGTCTATGGTGCGGAACACTATCAAAAGCCTTACTAAAATCTATGTAAATAATATCAAATTCTTTATCGTGGTCAACAGCCTCAAAAGCTTTACTGAAGAAAGTTAATAAATTAGTTAGACAAGACCGGCCTCTTGTGAATCCATGCTGAGTATCATTAATCAAGCTATGCTTATCGAGATGGCTTCTTATAATCTCAGCTATAATTGACTCTAGTAATTTGCCTACAATTGAGGTCAGGCTTATTGGGCGGTAATTTGACGGTAACGACTTGTCCCCTGTTTTAAAAATAGGAATTACATTAGCCATCTTCCACATATCAGACACTACACCTGTTTGAAGAGAGAAATTAAAAATATTAGTTAATGGTTCACAGACTTCCATTTTGCATTCCTTAAGAACCCTTGAAAAAACCTCATCAGACCCGGCGATTTATTTTGCTTCAGTCTGTCTATCTGCTTCACAACCATTTCACTAGTGACTGTGATTTTACATAATTTATTTTTCTACCCATAAAAAAATTAATTACTGGAATATTGTTATGTTTTCCTGTGTAAAAACAAGAAAAAAATTATTAAAAATCTAGACTTTTCATTCCTTTGCAGTAAGGGCCCAAGTTTTTTTTAAGGGACCTATCTATCTCAACTTTTGTTCTATAGACCGGGAAAAAACTTTTTGGTTATTTTTAAAAATCCCTACAACTTTAATTTCATAGTCCCTTTTGCTTTTCTTATCCCCTTTTTTAATGTCCCTCTTAATGTCAATAATGATTCATAAGAGACCCTCACCTCTTTTGTACGCCATAAATTCCTTTTTCTTATGCCCTAGTAGATTTTTTGACCCTATTATTCATCCTTTTTGGGGCTTTCTATTTGATCAATTTTTTTATAGGGGATAAACTTTCTTGAGCAGCATGTATATGTTCAGAAAACTGCATATTAAAATACTCACTTCGTTCCCCCATCAACAGAAAGTGTTCTTAAGCCCACTTTTAATCTCTAAGCGAAAATCGGGCTGTTATGATTTCACTACTATCGTCCTTCCTTAAAATGCAAATGTTTGGGGTTTTGTGGTCGCTAGCACCCAGTTCCTCGAAATTTTTAAATTATTTTCAAGGGATTCATTGTTTTCCATAACTAATCAAGCAGGTTTTTTCCCCTTTTAGGTTTTCCAAACTGCTTCAAAAAACAAAACCTGAACTACTAAGAAGTCGTATGATTCTAAATTCCCCGTCAAGAAATTCCAATCAATATGACTAAAGTTAAAATCTCCTAGAATTTTAATTAACGTGCCCTTTTGGGCCCTTTAACAAATTTTCCCCCATAAGTCCCCCCTTGGTCCCTATCTAAGTTTGGGGACGGTATAAAATCCCAAAATAAGTTTTTCATGCCCCCTGAAAATTCTTTCCAAAAAGACTCGTTTGTTACTTAAACTTAATACCCTTTTTTTATGCAACAGTTCAACGACTCGGACATACAATGCCACCCCACCCCCCCCCGAACTTCTATCACTTGAAACAATTTAAAACCCTGAATATGACTTTCCGCGGGCATGCCCCCGACTTTTGAATTAACCAGTCTCAGTAAGGCAAATACATAAATGTCCCCTGCCTAGCAACTAATCTAAAACTCGCCCCTCTTATTCCTAGCCAACGGCAATTAGCATAATAAACTTTTAAAGCCTCTCCTTTCTCTTAACCCTTCCCTGTCATTTCTTTTTTCTATTTAAACCTATACTGTCCTTATCCCCCAAAAGCCCCGGGTTTTAAATATCTACTCGTTCTGCTTATTACTATTCCCCCTAAACTCGAAATATTTTACACGGGATTCACTGTTTTCCTGCCAAAACCCTACATACATATCAACATACATTTGTTTTTCTTTGTTTTTTTAAAAAAATATATTTTTTAACATGACAAAAGACACATTTCTTGAAAATTTTGTCTCAACAAAACCAAAAGATTATTTAAAAAAACAATGAGAATGTTGGTATATTTAGTACGTTTTGGGGGTATCGTAAGAGGGGGACACAATATCCATTTAAACCGGGGTCTAAATCGTCAAATTGGGCGCGTCTTTACAGCACAAAGGGGGCCCGTGAGACTGACAAAGATCTCTCATGCTTTCTAATCGTGTAATGGGTTTATTATCTACTTCAACGAAATTTCTTTTTTTTATAAATGCCTTGATGTTCAATCGACATCATTGTGTTTGCCCGCATTTATAACGAAAAAATTTTAAAGAAACTCAGGTAGTTTTTTTGTTCCCCAAATGCTCTAAACCTGTAAATGTTAGGGTTCTGTGTGTTTTCAGAATACAGTAACACAAAAGGTCTGTTGTTTAACGAAGTACCGTTATACTTAATGTTGGTCTTTTATTATCTATAAATTTTTTTTAATAACTTTAAAAAATAATAACTGATTTTTTAAACTATAATCAAGGGAAAGGACTCAATAAAGGGAAAAACCCAAAAGTTTAAAAAATTTTTTTTTTAGTTTATAATTGCTCTAGGAAATGATCGTGGTGGAACTATACATATTTTAATTCCTCACCTTTTATATGTTAGGTCTATTATTTTTTGGGCTATTATTCTATGTAGTGGGAATTTACAAGCTAAGAGCAGTTGTCCTACTAGATTATTATTATTATAATCAAGGGGGAAGCGCTAAACCTGGAGGATTATACAGCGCCTGTGGGGGGGGATGTGGAAGGCATTCAGGCTTAATTCGGGGAACTGGAGCACAGATCCAATTCCCTAAATCAAGAGCCCCTCACCAACATCAAGGAACCTTCCTTGAGGGGTGTCCTACTAGAGATCTTAAAGTCGAGCTCTATTAAAGATATACTAACACCATCCCTGGAATGAGATCAGCAGCTGGTTAACACCGCAGAATTACGAATAAGCAGACAGAGGTGTAAGATAAACACACAAAGCAAGGACACTTGAGCGAGATAGTGTTCCAAATGCTTCTGAAAATGATAGCCGGGTGAATGAAACATAGAAGCTTTGTTAGTACCCACATTCGAAAAATATCAGTAAATAGTAAAAAGCCAATACAAGAGGAGACTGACGATAACGACCCATGGAAGAGTCACAGCCGCTCCTCAGCGCCAGCCGATTAGTTTAAAAGTGTGGGAAAACCCCCAAGACGGGCAGGTTATATCTTGTAGGTTGGACTACCCATGGGCTGGTGTTAAGTGCACACTTAACTGCACAGTGCAAAAAAACACAAATATTATATTATATATATTCATTTTTCATTCCTGAAAAGATTTGCATTAAAAAAAGTTAATGATAGTGTAAAATAATATTCTGTGCACAAGATCAACATTAGAGATCAAAAATTACCATAATAGTAATAATAATAAAATTAATCGCAAAAATAATAATAATAAAATAAAAATAATACAATTAAAAAATAACAACTTCATGGGGAAGTGGAAAGAATTCCCCCTCCGTAAACTAGAGTGTCGTAAGAGCGAGTAAAATGCCTGGAGCAAGGAGACAGTAACCCCTTTTCCTGTATAAATTACTATAATGCAAAAACTTTTGTTTTTCTTGTTTTGATCTCCTTGCCTCGGTGGGACAGGGCCCGGGTGCATTGAAAAAAATAATAAATAATACATAACAAACCTTAATAATGCCCAACCCGGTAAGCAGAAAATTAACATTCCATTTGAATGTTCGTTTTACTGTCTGCTTAATACATTTGGGTACCTATTTACTGCTAGGTATTAGGCCTTAGAAAACATGTAACATGAGCCATGAACCGCATAATAGTAGATATATTATCTCATTAGACATTTTGCGAAACTAAACATCTAGAAGGGATCACTTGGATAACAGTTTCTCTGGGAGAGATGAGGGGTTTTTTGGGATTTTCTCCCAAAACTTTTAATTTGTGTTCATGTCTGTTTAGAAAAAATGATTTGCGTAAACAACTCTGAAAAACACTAAGAAAGCTTTGTATTTTTTGGGAACCAGATGAAGCTGTATTTTTTGTTGTTCCTCTTATCATAATGGGAAAGAAAGTAGATAGGTAAAAGGCTAAGTGCCTTAGTGATTACTCTGGCATTTAGCTTGCAATTTAATTCCATGTGAACCCAAACATTAAGTCAGGATACTCATTTTTTTTGTTTGGGAAAGCTAATCTAGGTCGGCAGGTGAGTATTGCTTCTATTTTCTGTATCTTGCCTCTCATACGGTATTTTTTTCCCATGCTTTTTCACTTATCTAAATATTTCCTTATTCTTTCAGGAAGGTATATTTTATTTTACTTTCTCGCAAACAGTGAGGGGAATAAGTGATGGTGAAAGTGGTTTTTTTCTCTTTTGGATCACCTTACTTTGCTTGGAAACGGTAGGTGGGTTAAAAAATGAACTGAGGTTTAGGTATTTAATTTCGACTCGGATATAAACTTAATAACTATAGATACAACCAGAAACAATATCACTGCAAGACTAAAATCTGGAAGTATAATTGCCAGGGCTGGCCAAGAGGGGTCCTGAATCTCGGGTATTCAAGACATCACAATGTAGGTCGTGGGGTCTGAGACATGCATCGCATGATATAAAAAAGGGCGCGTTTAATCTTAGTACTTAATAAATTACAAGACCTGAAACTCTATAAATAGAATCAGTGGTTCCCTAAAGTTAGACACTGTTTTAATCCTGCTCATAGACTCTTATAGACCGAGGAATTTCCTTATTGTAAGTTTCACTGAGAAACATGGTTGCCATCACACACTCCATGTATGGCCCGGTTTACTGAATCACCACATGTAACTAAGCAATCATCCAGCATTGTTAGGAAAATTACGAAATTTGTATGAAACACTCAAGTATTTGTTGGTTCACCAGAGGAGGAACCTGTGTGACTGAGATCTACAAGCAGGCTCCGTCTATACATTATTGTAATGTACACCAGCTATCACTTACCATACACAAATAACCCGCACATAAAAGAGAGGAGCTTACGACGACGTTTCAGTCCGACTTGGACCATTTACAAAGTCACACTAACCAGAAGTGGTAGTAGTAGTAGAAGTGGCAGTAGTAGTAGTAGTGGTAGTGCCTTTTTTTTGTTATCACTTACCAATGTTTCATGGTAATATGGTACCTGTGTATAGTTATAAGACAGCCTGGTCAGAAAGTTCTGTCCAATATATATCCTAAATATGGGATGACTGTTATGTAATCCGTGAGTGTTGAATGAAATAATTAATTAGTCAGTATGAGTCAGATAAAGGCGTTTCCCTACAGTTTATGAACCTAGTAAGTTGTCACACTGAAAGATTAAAAATTTATCAGAAAAGGCTTCCTCCATAATTGCTCTGAATCCAATAATTCCAATTTATTTTGTTTAACTATTTCTAATATATCAAAATTTCACCTACACAATGTAAAGTAATAGTTTGTGCTCCCTCTGCTGAATGTTCCACCTTAGTAATTTTTTAAGTCGACCAATGAGGTATTCCATAGTTACTGAGTAAAAATCAATCTAATTTATTTAATAAACTAGCAAAATGGGACTTTTTTTTAACCCAGTAACAAAGAAAAAGAATAAAAAGCATAAAATCCGTACAAAGACCCCAATGAAAATTAGTCACTTGGAAAATTTTGGGACTTTCCAAGCTAATTTTACACATTTTACTTATGTATAATAATTTGTGTAGTTGTATTTAAGTGACTGGAACAATACACAAATAACCCACATAAAGAAGAACGACCGAATTCAGACCGAAACATCTTAAATTTCATTCTCATATGTGCAGGTTATATATGTATAACAACGACAGCCTTTGGCTCAGGGAATCATATTTGGATAAAAATATGAAACTAGCCGGAAGAGGCGTCCCCATGTATCGCATTCATTCCAATGATTTTTGTTTTTTTTTAACTAATTTAGTGTATTAAAAAATATTGGAAAAAAAAATAACCTAATGGACACTATGCTGTCTTTAAGAAGCCTCAACTATTAATAACGAAGCTATTCTACTCAGGTTGACTCAAATAAATTTAACGTGATTTGACGGAGACAAAAATGTTCTATTTTATACACGAAACTGGCAAGAATGAACTCATTTCAGTTTCACTCTTGCCATAGATGACTTGCAACAGAGGCTTTATACCTATTAGACTCTTTCCAGGAATCTTGGAAGTGCTCTACAATTTTAGTCACAGTATACGTACATTTGCCAATGGTTGTATGAATCTCGACCAAGTTATACTGTTCATTAATTAACGGTATGAATTTTAAGCCAGACAAGATTTCTTGTTATGAATTAAATACATGATAACAAATGAAGGTAACAAAAATTAGATGTATTTTGTTGCTGTACGAGCCAAGGAACTCCAGTACTGAGTAATCCCAGCCAATTAAAGATTTGTAACAAATTAGAAGAGGTACTCAAGTTTTCAAATGGAAACTAATATCCCAATTTCATAAAAAAAAATGGAATATTAAGATAAAATCAACTCGAAACAAATTACAAACTTTCACTAAGAAACCAAACTGATAAAGTAATCTATTATCTAAAATAGGCTAATTTCCTGAAATACACCATCACCTTCAGTCTGAAGCCAGTCAAAAGTATTCATTCTCAGTCTATCACCTTTAAACAACTTAAAAATAATTTAGATCAGGGATTCAGAAATTATTAAAAGAAAAACATTATTTCATTTTTACTAATTCCTTTAATAACAAGGATAACTGGGATCTACCCATAGATCAAACTCAGTTCAAATTGTTCTCTAAGTAAGACTGATCATGATCATATGGAATAAGTTGGCAAGTAAGCAAATGAGAAATAAAGAAAATAACTGTTATTTAAGCTTAATTACATAACATTTTTCATTACTATGGTGTTGAGGAGAGACAGTTGCTGTGGTCACATTAAAATTTCATTGTGTAGATTTAACCTGGACCAAAAGAGGAATGTCAAATACATTGACTTACTGATCAGAAGAGACTTTTTTGCTATGGAGATTAATTTGTTAAGAACAACTTACACGAGATGCCTTAACAACCTAAAATCAAAAAGGAGCATCGACTGAGGAAAACACATCAGCATTTAAAGGTTGAAGGCGACCAGATGATGCATTCTGCAGTTAATACATCAAAGTAAAAAAAAAAAGCATCAGTACAGCGTAAACTCAGAGAAATGTTTCATATTTTCATAAGAAGCATCAGCCATTCAGGGGAAGCACTAAACCCGTAGGGGTACTGTAGAATCTGCACGTGCAAATAGTGACAGGAATCTTACCCTAGTTATTGTACACCAGCAAGCAAAATTTGAAGACAATTGCATGAGAGACTCTCTTTTTATGAGTAAAATTAAAATGAATCGTTAGGGAAAAACCAGGCAACAGTTTCAAGGTCTCCTCTGGAGGTTCATAATAATTCAATCATACAATTAATCTCGTATTCTCAACAAGATTATTCCCCTATTGTTCCTTCAGTGACACTTGTCAGATTTTTCCTTTAACACTCTTGGTAGGTACCTTCGTTTATTTCATGCATATACTGAACAAATTTACCAATCACCCGAACATTTTATACTCATTTTCTTTGAACATTTCTATCTTCATCCCACATGTCTCATTCCCTTCATTCTACTTACTACTTCAGACACATCCTCATTATTCACATCTGGCTCTTCTTTCTAACATGCTATTATACCTCCCAGTGTTGAGTTTAACCTAACTTAGCTCTGTGCAACTAAAGCTAATAAATCCTAGCCTAATTAAAGCTAACATAACCTTACCATACTTAGCCTTATATAATCAAGCCCGACCTACCCTAACCGATCCTAATCAATCCTTGTGCAAGAATGGTATATAATACCGACAAGATGAAATTAAGACACATGTGCAACATCTGGGTATCTTCATTATAGACGTTTCGCCATCCAGTGGCTTTATCAATACAAATTCTAGGACATAACTTGAAGACAGTAAGACTATGTACAGAAGATGTTGTCAGACACTGCAACATTATGGAATCTTGATTCTGAGGACATATACATAACCTTCACGACTACGACGACTACTACTACAACTAACCCATCTCTTTGGGAAGGACCTACTTCCACTGGGGAATCCCGTCTACCAGTGACTATTGTTACGACTTAATCATCACCGTAACAATAGGGGCACAAATAACTCAATTTTTTGATAGTTTTTACTTTTATTACCCGATCGTTTAGCTTCATGGTATTTGGTTAGTGAAGTAAATAACCACAAGCAATTATAACAGAAATAATTATACAGGCAAGGAACCCAATCTTACGTTCATAAATTCTCATTAAACAGAGCATGATTACATTAATTTCATAAATAATCAACTACTCTCACCAATTAGACACTTTTAGAAGGTCTGAGGGTAACGAACTAGTTTATCGTTTCAAAAGTGACATGAATTACCAGACTTCGAAAACTAATGGCAAAGGCAAGACATAGACCTTGTATATAATTTTAGTTTACAAGCTAGGAGTTTGTTTTTTTCTTTTTGGTTTGAAGACCCGTTCCGATCAGAGCTAGGAGCTGACTGACTCATCTCAACTACTTCATAGTATGACTTCAGCTCTGCCAGAAGGCGACGCGTGGCGTCAATTCTAGAACCTCCAATTGGTCGACTACATAGTGGATACACATCGTAATACCTAACCTAAAATAGTAATATAATACAATATAATACAATGAGAGTACTTTTGAATGATTCCATACAGACCCGATAATAATATATAGTCGAACCTGCTTTATCTATGCTAGTAATAAAGTGTTCGCGATATAATATTATGCAGAACTCTTATTGTTAACCGAGGCCTATATTTTGTATAGTAAATGGAGTGAAGGGAGGCGCGCGGACCCTCTCCCTGCCTGCTCGCCTCGCCTACTGACTGTCGCGCTTGACTGTACTGCTCTGTGGTGGGTAGCAAATGTCACGGCGAACAGAGGTTTAACATAGACAGCAGCCCTACATCATCTCGCAGCTTTCTCCCGATGCGACATAGAATGGGTCATAAAAGTACCGAGAACTTCATAACTGGTTAAAATAAAGGTATATTAATAAAAATTTCAAGGCCTAGAGCGGGCACAGCAATGAATTTATGTTTTCCTTTTATAGTGGAAATGGTAATAAGAGAAGGTTGAATTCTCCAAAGCCAACGAAGAATTCAGGCGGTTATCATCGATTTCATAGAATTTATGTAAGTCAAAGGATTATGAACGAGAACAACAACCGATATCTGACGGGTAGAGGATCCTAAATATACATCAAAATTCTCTAGGCATACAAACGAGAGCTAAGCTTCCTTTTTTCTATAATTGAATAATTAATCGGTGTTTCTTTAACTTATAAGAAAAATAAGAATACAGGTTGTAAAAGTCAGAAATTTGGAGCCTCTGAACAACACGGTGCACCAAAGCATACAGCCACACTGGCATCTATTTGTAATGGAGAATGGTTTATTCAAATCAGGACTTTAGCAATACTGGGGAAGAGGATAGTAATCTTTTTAAACCGATAAAAAGGCAATTTCAACAGTCCCATTAGGTCCATGGAAAAACTTTGGTTTTTGGACTTGTTATTCAGATTAGGGGAAAAGCTACCTGTGTGGCAAAAATCGGACAGAACCGACGGTAGTAAACCGTGCAACTCCTAAATAATCTTGATACCGGCTTTTTCCTATCCTTGAGGGGTAGGAAATTCTAAGAGGGGCCTTTACTTAGGCGTTCAAAGGAGCGACTTGTTATCACCTTGATTCCAATATCCGACATCCTAAAGTATTTAAGTTTATCGTCTGCCAAACTCACACTTGGACAAAAATCACAGTAAAAAGAAAGCGTTTACTAAGGCGTCAAACAAGGCTTTATAGCTGTCCTAAGTGTTGGGGGGCCAACTGTCGCGTGTATAACGACTATAAACGTCTAAGTAAGTATGTTCATTAATACGCGGAACGTAAGAAGCCGCGTTAACAGAATGCCGAAGGGCATAACGCAATACTTGTATAGGCCACCAGGTATCGTAAAGAGCCGATATCTCTTGAAGCTTTTGGTACAACGGGACTTGGTAATACCCTCGTTAACAAGTCCAATTTACTGAATATACTTAGCTCTGGAGACCTTGTCTATTAAGTCGTCCCATCTGGGTATTGAAACCCCATCAAGTACTGTTTATCAAGCATTGACTTTTCAAAATCCGTGCACATACGGGAGGTCCCAATCTGGGTTGGGACAAGAATGCACGGGGATGCCCAAGGACTGTTACTTGGTTTATCAACCCTAGTGAGAGTATGAAGTTCAAACCTCTGGCCTTCTAAGCTCTCCTTGGTTTCTTGGGACTCACTCTGTAGGGAGATTGCATGAATTGGAGTAGGTTCTCTGAGAGTAAACTCGTGCACACGACCCAAGGCGTACACGGATCTGGACGTCAATTGAATAGGTGGAGATTGGCCTTAATCAGATTTATTTCGTGTCCTTTTGCCACGATCCAGATTTGATCAGTAGAGAGATTGAGAGAATTCTTTTAAGGCTGTTGAATTGTTCAGATAAGAAGATGGTATTCCCTATCATTTCATCCAAACTTACTGGAAGCCCGTTTACTTGTTCAGAGGAGTTTATAGTAGAAACTGGTGAAACGACTTCCTGAATTAGGTTTAAGTTGGTTAACGTGATTTCGTCCGTTGAGTTCCTCATCTCGGCGATCCCTTACAAGTTAGTTTCACAACGTCACTTAGGGCGCGCTTCAGATTTTCTAAAGGAGGACCTTTCAAATTGGGCTGTAGAGCATGTCCCTGATAAATCGATGGAAAACAGAACTTGATCTTTTGGTTTCCAATGAACGAGAGTTAGTTCGACGATCGTATTCCTTCCTGTCATCTGTACTTCAGTGCATGTCGTGAAGTTATCGGCGGCCAATTCTCTAGTAGGCTCAGGCCGTTCCTTTCATTACGGTAGGCGAGCTCCCTAAAACGTCGGCGTTTCATCCCGTTCAAGCCTTCTTGAAACTGTACTGGTCCCTAATTTGATGTCCCATATATTAACTCAAATGTCGAAGAACTATCAAATTAGTCTTGTTCGCTTCTCTTAGGGCAAAAATCGAGTAGTGGAGATAATCATCCCAATCTTTGGAATACTGGTAATACAAATAGAACCCCATCATATCTTCAAAGTTTGATTGGAACCTTTCCACCACGCTTTGTTGGAGTTGGGTCGAAAAGTGCCGTCGCTTATAAAACCATCTTGGACCCCTAACTGAGTCCCAGGCATCACGGAAAAAATTTGAAGTAAATTTCCACCCTTGATCCGAATAGAACTTCTCTTGGAAATCCAAAGTGAGAGAAAAACTTATCAGGTGCTCTCACTATTGAGGCGATCATTAATCCTCCTGAGAGGAACTGCTTCCGGGTACCTGGTGAACTGTGTCCATGATATTGAACAGGAACTGTTGCCCCTGCCGAGTCTTTGGTAGCGGGCCAACACAGTCGATCACCAGACAAGAGAAAAGGTATCGCCAGTTCTGTGTATAGGGGGGTTCAACGGCGCAGGTGGTGGATTATGTGCAGGTTTGCCAACTAGTTGACACACGGAACAGCTTCTTACATACCTTTCCACTTCATGATCCATCATTTTTGGCCATGAGAAGCTGCTTAGCAATTTTTCAAAAAGTCCTTCCTTTGCCAGATGTCCACCTTGCGGACTGTCATGAGCAAACTTACATGCTAAATTTCTAAATGGTGGGTATGGGCAAGACCACTAGATGATCGCACTTTTAAGAGATCCTTAGTTTTCTTTGTCCAGTAAAGTCCGTATCACCCCAATATTAAGAGCGGTCGCTGTTTATTGGGTTTCTTCTCGCCGACACTGCAAGCTTCCTGATGTCACTTAGAGGAGGGTTCTATTTTGGAGTTCTCTTACTAGAATCCTCCTTCGAGATAAATCTATTTACGGGAAAACCACCGCACTTAGGAACTGGGTAATCGGGTTCGTGGGTGGGATTGTTGCTCGACACTTCGAGTGTTCTTTTGTTGAGATATGTCTCCTACTCCCTACGTCGACGTCGTCCTATGAATGCTTCCTCCGATACCAAAAACGGAGAACGCGACTGTTAGGTCATCGCCCCTTGTACTAAAACTACCCTTCAGAGTGAAAGAGTGGTAGGTTCCGTTCGATCGGGCTTCCAACTGACAGAATTTTCCTCGGGTGATTTTCATAACTATGGCTCTTTCCATATCCTTCTTCCGGCTGAAGTTTCGTTCCCATCAATAGGCGACGTCCTTTTATGGGAAGTTAGTTGGGAGACACTTCCGATTGCAACGTCCAGCCTGTAAAAAATATAGCAGTTATCAACATATAACTTTTACAGGAGGTAATTGGGTAGTGGAGCCACCTTAATAAGCTTCCAACAGAGCGTTGAAACCCGTAATGATTCGGCGGGAATGATAACAGCGCTTCCTCTTAACAATGTTATGTAGGACCGCCTGTATCCCTAAAGGAATTTACTTTGCAACAACTGCGCGGTAATTCCTACTTGCTTGTGAAAGTAAGGACTCATCGCTCATGAAGCAAGTTTGACGGATGAGACCCCATATTCTGCTTAGTCCAACTAGGAATCTGTTCCTTTTCCTTGGGACAGAGCGTCTACTCTTGGCTCGACTCCTTGGATGAGTCGTAGAGGATATGATTTGGTGTGGGCAATCTATAGTGGACTCCTTCGCCTGGTACCTAACACGCTTAAAAAGCCATTGTGATTTTAGGAAATGTCCCAGCTTCGAAAGTACGAAACAATTGAATATTTTTCCTCCCATGACCTATCTGCGGTCTCTATAGATGGTGCTCGATTGAATTTGGTGTTTTACTTCGGGTTACTTGTTGACACGGGAAGTAACGGGTTGTAGGTCTACTTACCGAAAGGCTATCGCAAGTTCGGTCTCGATGCTTGTTTGGATGAAGCCTGCCGCATTCCAGATTGTACCAACCGTCTGGGAAAAAAAAGGTCTCAAAGTTGTCTGGCCCCGCGGCAGTCTCTAACGAACGTCGTTTTGCGGGAAAGGCCCAACAAGATCACTGCGAACTCCCTCTGGAAAATTGGCATACAATTTGCGGTCTAGTATCATTAATTGTGATAGATCTTATAAAGCGTCGTGAACCCGAGAAGCTCGACCCAACGTTCAAACCACTGCTGTTCCTCGGGCAAAATCTAAATAAGTTTTGTCCGGTTGCCGTTTCAAGGAACATAAAGCTCTTTGGTAACTAATCAGGGAAGTCAAGTCATAATATGCTTCTAAAATAGGTTTCTTTCCTACGTCGTACTGGACATAAAAACTAATATGGTAAGGAGGCGACACAAGACTAGCGCCTTTCATATAGAGAACGTGTCAGCAATGTGGGCCCATTTGTCTTTGGTCCAGGCACCATTGAACGTGCCTTGATTCCAAAAATTCAAAGAATCCATCTAAGTCGGTTTCGTTAAAACTTAGGTACCATCAGAGCTCGTATAATGCAATCAAACCCGGTTACGCGTGCTCTTCCCGTCTCTTTCTTCCGGAACTCCCTGTCTGCCTTTTGTGTTCAAAAAGAAACCTTTCGACGCCCCATAAATTCTTCCTCGTTTAGAGGACGTCTTCTAAGCTTCGAATTGAGAGTTTAGTAATACGTAATATGCCTCGTCTATTCTCTCTAGTTTGTTCGGACGTGAAATTCGCTTCCCAAGAGGTACTGACACCGAGGGGAATTCGGGCGTCTTCTCACCCGGAAGTATTTGGACGAGCACCATGTCCCTAAAAATTATCCCCGTCATTTTGGGACTGAGGGTCGTTTCCAACCAAGCGATCACATACTCCGGGGAAATTGAACGTGGGAGAGGCTTTGAGACAGGACCAGATATAAGGCCTTGTAAACCTGGCTCAACTTCATTATTGTAAAGGCAGTTCCCCGTCCCCGTGGGATTCTACTTTCTCGAACTGAGAAATAACTATCTTCCAAATCCTAATTGCTGGCATTGTTTGGGATTTCGGAAATAAATCTGATCCTTAGTTAGGGACCTAAGGGAGTCTCAGCGCCATGTATCTAGTTATAAGGTATATCTAACTGTCTAGCTATTTGACCGAACACGGAGATCGTCGTATTTAAAGTGTCAAAGGAGTAGCCTCTGTTAATCGATCGTAATAATGACTAATGTTCTAGATCCCATTTTCTTTAATTCTCGCAAGGGAGCTTAATTATTAATGCAAAACAAATATGTACTTCAGGGTAATTAGTCTCCGCGGACAGACAACCCACTTGTAGCGACATAACTTCACCCGTAACAACAGGGCAAGTGCAATAACTCCAATTTTTGTTTAGATTTTATTTTTATAACCCATCGTTTTAGCTTCATTGGTAGTTGGTTAGTGAATAAAATAACCAAATGTAAGCAATTGGATAATAAAATACTATACAGCAAGGAACCCAATCTTAACGTTCAAATTCTCATTACAAGAGTATGAATACATAATTTCAATTAATAATCAACTAATCTCACCATTTAACACTTCAGAAAGGTCTAGGGTAACGAAAGTAGTTGATCTATCATAAGTGACATTGAATTACAGACTTCAGGAAACTAATGGCAAAGGCAAGAGACAATAGGACCTTTTGGGATAAAGTTTTAGTTTAATTAAGCTAGGAGCGGTTGGGTTGAAGACCCTAAACCGAGTGCAGAGCTAGGAGCTGACAGCCTCACTCAACTACTCTCATAAGCATGACTCACTCTGCCAAAAGCGAACGCATTGGCTCCAATTCTAGAACCACCAATTGGTCACATACAGTAGTGGTTACACAATTCGTAATACCTAACCAAAAACTATAATATAATACCATATAATACAATGAGTACTTTTGATGATTCATCACTGTACCCGATTAAATAAGTATATAGTCGATACACTGCTTTATCTAGCTAGTATAAAAAAGTGGTTCGCGATAATATTATGTACAGAACTTATGTTACACCAGGCCTTTATTTTTTGTATATAAATTGAGTGAAGTAGGGCGCGTTACACTATGGCTTTCGTCTGGCTGCACCTGACGTTAACTATAATAAGCGACCAGGGGCCTTGCTTCTGTCTTCAGAATCTCTACGACTACGGTACTCTTTGCACCCTACTTCAAGGTTGTAGGAGGGACTGATAACCTCATCTGTCAGTACAAAGCGTTTTGTCTACTGTCCTATCAAGTTATGTCCTAGAATTGTGTATTGATAAAGCCCACTGGATGGGCGAAACGTCTGGCAATAAAGATACCCAGCAAGTTTGCATCCGTGTCTTAACTTTTAATCAATCATTACATACTGTACACATTAAACTTATTAGATATCATGGAACTCCAAGGAAGCAGTATAGACACTCATCACAATTATAACCGTTAATCTTAACTACGAATTTGAGATAGAAATTACTTAAATAATCCACGGAACCCGAAGATACTAATGTACAGAATCGCGTGATAATAAAGGAACTGAAATTGAGAAACAGGTCGGCCCTCATTTGTATGGCAAACTGTTTATCAAGATGAGAAGTTAATTAATTTGAGGTCATTCCTTCGTGCGATTTCTACTACGCCGCGTTGATTTTTTTTCGTCTGTTTGAGTTACACTTAACTTCATCAGAGTTTGAGGTCCACAGTTAGACTCAAGAACTGATTACTTCCAAAATCAATAAATAAATATAATATATATAATATATATATATATATATATATATATAATATAATTATAATCAAATATATATGTCAATAAGATCACAGTAAACAGGTGATTCTCAGATCTATACAGAACAAGCCATGTGAAAAGAATAGAGAAATTTCCAAGCAATCTGCTTTCGTGACTACTCACATTCTCAAGGAACAAAGAAGATTAAGGAATCAAGGAAGAAAATTATATAAAGGGGTAGCAAACACCTCACTATCAGATCCCACAACAAAGAAACACCTGACACGAGACAGCAGGCCTGCCGGCCGAACTAGACAGGTCCTTCACACAACCCACCAACAAACTATTCTACCCAAGAAATAAGAAATTTAAAAAAATATTATTTGTCCAATGCATTATTAAATTCTTTCCAAATGGTCGAAAGGAATATAATTGAATCTTGTCTCTTAAAAAGCAGTTTTGAAAATAATATGAATATTTCCTTTGGTTTACATAAATTAGATCCATTTATAATTAATAGAATTTAGGAAGAATTTAATAATACATTTGACAAATAATAATTTTTTAAATTTCTTATTTCTTGGATAGAATAGTTTGTTGGTGGGTTGTATGAAGGACCTATCTAGTTCGGCCGGTGGGCCTGCTGTATATATATATATATATTTTTTATTTTATTATCACACTGGCCGATTCCCACCAAGGCAGGGTGCCCCGAGAAAGAAAAACTTTCACCATCATTCACTCCATCAGAGTCTTGCCAGAAGTGTGCTTTACACTACAGTTTTTAAACTGCAACATTAACACTCCTCCTTCAGAGTGCAGGCACTGTACTTCCCATCTCCAGGACTCAAGTTCGGCCTGCCGGTTTCCCTGAACCCCTTCATAAATGTTACTTTGCTCACACTCCAACAGCACGTCAAGTATTAAAAACCATTTGTCTCCAATCACTCCTATCAAACACGCTCACGCATGCCTGCTGGAAGTCCAAGCCCCTCGCACACAAAACCTCCTTTACCCCCTCCCTCCAACCTTTCCTAGGCCGACCCCTACCCCACCTTCTTTCCACTACAGACTGATACACTCTTGAAGTTATTCTGTTTCGCTCCATTCTCTCTACATGTCCGAACCACCTCAACAACCCTTCCTCAGCCCTCTTGACAACAGTTTTGGTAATCCCACACCTCCTCCTAACTTCCAAACTACAAATTCTCTGCATTATATTTACACCACACATTGCCCTCAGACATGACATCTCCACTGCCTCCAGCCTTCTCCTCGCTGCAACATTCATCACCCATGCTTCACACCCATATAAGAGTGTTGGTAAAACTATACTCTCATACATTCCCCTTCTTGCCTCCAAGGACAAAGTTCTTTGTCTCCACAGACTCCTAAGTGCACCACTCACTCTTTTCCCCTCATCAATTCTATGATTCACCTCATCTTTCATAGACCCATCTGCTGACACGTCCACTCCCAAATATCTGAATACATTCACCTCCTCCATACTCTCTCCCTCCAATCTGATATTCAATCTTTCATCACCTAATCTTTTTGTTATCCTCATAACCTTACTCTTTCCAGTTTTCACCTTTAATTTTCTTCTTTTGCACACCCTACCAAATTCATCCACCAATCTCTGCAACTTCTCTTCAGAATCTCCCAAGAGCACAGTGTCATCAGCAAAGAGCAGCTGTGACAACTCCCACTTTGTGTGTGATTCTTTCTCTTTTAACTCCACGCCTCTTGCCAAGACCCTCGCATTCACTTCTCTTACAACCCAATCTATAAATATATTAAACAACCACGGTGACATCTCACATCCTTGTCTAAGGCCTACTTTTACTGGGAAATAATTTCCCTCTCTCCTACATACTCTAACTTGAGCCTCACTATCCTCCTAAAAACTCTTCACTGCTTTCAGTAACCTACCTCCTACACCATACACTTGCAACATCTGCCACATTGCCCCCCTATCCACCCTGTCATACGCCTTTTCCAAATCCATAAATGCCACAAAGACCTCTTTAGCCTTATCTAAATACTGTTCACTTATATGTTTCACTGTAAACACCTGGTCCACACACCCCCTACCTTTCCTAAAGCCTCCTTGTTCATCTGCTATCCTATTCTCCGTCTTACTCTTAATTCTTTCAGTAATAACTCTACCATGCACTTTGCCAGGTATACTCAGCAGACTTATCCCCTTATAAATTTTGCACTCTCTTTTATCCCATTTGCCTTTATACAAAGGAACTATGCACGCTCTCTGCCAATCCCTAGGTACCTTACCCTCTTCCATGCATTTATTAAATAATTGCACCAACCACTCCAAAACTATATCCCCACCTGCTTTTAACATTTCTATCTTTATCCCATCAATCCCGGCTGCCTTGCCCCCTTTCATTTTACCTACTGCCTCACGAACTTCCCCCACACTCACAACTGGCTCTTCCTCACTCCTACAAGATGTTATTCCTCATTGTCCTATACACGAAATCACAGCTTCCCTATCTTCATCAACATTTAACAATTCCTCAAAATATTCCCTCCATCTTCCCAATACCTCTAACTCTCCATTTAATAACTCTCCTCTCCTATTTTTTAACTGACAAATCCATTTGTTCTCTAGGCTTTTTTAACTTGTTAATCTCACTCCAAAACTTTTTCTTATTTTCAACAAAATTTGTTGATAACATCTCACCCACTCTCTCATTGCTCTCTTTTTACATTGCTTCCCCACTCTCTTAACCTCTCTCTTTTTCTCCATATACTCCATATATAATATATATATATATATATATATATATATATATATATATATATATATATATATATATATTAATATATATTATATATTATATATATATATATATATATTATATATATATATTATATATATATATTTTATATATATATATATATATATATATATATATATATATATATATATATACATATATATATATATATATATATATATATATATATATATATATATATATTATTGTAACCACGAGCGAGTAGTATTGATCAATATCAACACTGCGCTAGCCAAGGATTCGAACCCATGTTGTACTGGCCTGCCTCATGGCAAGCGAGAACTACATGACGCTTTAAACCACAGGACCACCCAACCCTACAAGAATGGTTCAGCCAGCACACAGCTAGCTGTTGGGCCGCCATCGAGAGCACATGGAGGTGTTGGAGCTAAGCTAATTTCATTCTCATCCCTGTTTGGTGTACTAGCCTCACTCGTTCGTGGTTACAATAATATGTAAATGCTGCTCGTGAGGCTAGTATACCGAACAGGGATGAGAATGAAGTTAGCTTAGAAGCTCCCACACCTCCGTATGCCCAAGGATGGCGGCCCAACAGCTAGCTGTGTGCTGGCTGCACCATTCTTGTAGGGTTGGGTGGTCCTGTGGTTTAAAGAGTCATGTGGTTCTCGCTTACCATGAGACAGGCCAGTACAACATGGGTTCGAATCCTTGGCTAGCGCAGTGTTATTGATATATATATATATATATATATATATATAATATATATATATATATATATATATATATATATATATATAAATATATATTTATATATATATATATATATACATATATATATATATATATATATATGTCGTGCCGAATATGTAAAACTAGTCAATTAGCAAGAACTCATTTAAAATTAAGTCCTTTCTGAAATTTTCTCTTATACGTTTAAAAGATATATATTTTTCATTAATGTTAATGTAAAAAAAGGTATTGGTTCAGTGTGGGTAGATTGGTAAAGCACTGCGTACCTTGTCCTAAGGTTCGTAGGTTCGAGTCTCTTTCAGCCAGAGATCAGTGTTTGTGTATATTTCGCATGCTCTCGCGAATTCCTTGCATTGTTCAAATCCCCTTGTAAGGCTGATGCATGCAGGGGATGAGATGAAAAGCTGAAAGCCTTCTCCTGAAGCTGGCTGGCCTTGGATCAAACGTTTTAGCGCATGCTACACGCCAAGGTATTGGTCCAGTGTGGGTAGATTGGTAAAGCATGCGTAACCTTGTCTAAGGTTCGTAGGTTCGGTCTCTTCAGCCCAGAGATCAGAGTTTGTGTATATTTCGCATGCTCTCCCCGAATTCCTTGCATTGTTCAAATCTTTGTAGCTGATGCATGCAGGGGATGAGATGAAAAGCTGTAAGCCTTCCCCCTGAAAGCTGGCTGCCTTGGATCAAACGTGTAGCGCATGCTACACGCCAAGGTATTGGTCCAGTGTGGGTAGATGGGTAAAGCACTGCGTACCTTGTCCTAAGGTTCGTAGGTTCGAGTCTCCTTCAGCCAGAAAATCGTTGTTTGTGTATATTTCGCATGCTCTCGCGAATTTCCTTGCATTGTTCAAATCTCTAGTAAGGCTGATGCATGCAGGGGATGAGATGAAAGCTGAAAGCCTTCCCCCTGAAAGCTGGCTGCCTTGGATCAAACGTGTAGCGCATGCTACACGCCAAGGTATTGGGCCCAGTTGGGTAGATTGGAAAAGCACTGCGTACCTTTTTCCTAAGGTTCGTAGGTTCGAGTCTCCTTCAGCCAGAGATCAGTGTTTGTGTATATTTCGCATGCTCTCGCGAATTCCTTGCATATTATATATATATATATATATATATATATATATATATTTTATATATATATATATATATATAATATATAGGTATATATATATATATATATATATATATATATATATATATATTATATATATATATATATATATTTAGGTATATATAAAATATATATATATTTTATTTTTAAATATATTTTTTATTTATATATAAAATATATATATATTTATATATATTATATATTATATATATATTATATAATTATATATATATATATATATATTATATATGGTAGTAGGTTGGTAGACAGCAACCACCCAGGGAGGTACTACCGTCCTGCCAGTTGACTGTGAAACAAACCTGTAACTGTTTTGCATGATGGTAGGATTGCTGGTTTCTATTTCTGTCTCATAAACACGCTAGATAACAGGGATATCTTGCTACTCCTACTTACACTTTGGTTACACTTCACAGACACTCACATGCATATATATATACATACACCTAGGTTTTTCTCCTTTTTCTAAATAGCTCTTGTTCCTCTTATTTTCCTCTGTTGTCCATGGGGAAGTGGAAAACAATCTTTCCTCCGTAAGCCATGCGTGTCGAATGAGGCGACTAAAATGCCGGGAGCAATGGGCTAGTAACCCCTTCTCCTGTAGACATTTACTGAAAAAGAGAAGAAGAAAAACTTTATAAAACTGGGATGCTTAAATGTGCGTGGATGTAGTGCGGATGACAAGAAACAGATGATGGCTGATGTTATGAATGAAAACAAGTTGGATGTCCTGGCCCTAAGCGAAACAAAGCTGAAGGGGGTAGGGGAGTTTCGGTGGGGGGAAATAAATGGGATTAAATTGGAGTATCTGAGAGAGTTAGAGCAAAGGTAGGGGTTAGCAGTAATGTTGAATGATCAGTTAGGAAGGAGAAAAGAGAATATGAATGTGTAAAATTCAAGAATTATGTGGATTAAAGTAAAGGTTGGAAGCGAGAAGGGGTCATAATAAGCGTGTATGCACCTGGAGGAGAGAGGAATGCAGAGGAGAGAGAGAGATTTTGGGAGATGTTAAGTGAATTTATAGGAACCTTTGAACCAAGTGAGAGAGTAATTGTGGTAGGGGACCTGAATGCTAAAGTAGGAGAAACTTTTAGAGAGGGTGTGGTAGGTAAGTTTGGGGTGCCAGGTGTAAATGATAATGTGAGGGCCCTTTGATTGAATTTTGTATAGAAAAAGGGGTTTAGTTATAGGTAAAAACATATTTTAAGAAAAAGGGATAAATAAGTATACAAGATATGATGTAGGGCGAAAAAGACAGTAGTTTGGTTGGATTATGTATTGGTAGATAAAAGACTGTTGAGAAGACTTCAGGATGTTTCATGTTTATAGAGGGGCCACAGATAATCAGATCCTTTCTAGTTGTAGCTACACTGAGAGTAAAAGGCAGATGGGATACAAAGGGGAATTGAAGCATCGGAAGAGGGGAGGTGAAGGTTTATAACTAAAAGAGGAGGCAGTTAGGGTAAGATATAAACAGCTATTGGAGGATAGATTGGCTTAATGAGAGCATAGGCAATGGGGTCGAAGAGGTATGGGGTAGGTTTAAAAATGTAGTGTTAGAGGGGTTCAGCAGAAGTTTGTGGTTCAGGAAAGTGGGTGCGGGAGGGGAAAAGGAGCGATTGGTGGAAAAGATGATGTGAAGAGGAGTAGTAAGGGAAAAAAAAGTTAGCATATGAGAAGTTTTTACAAAATAGAAGTGATATGGAGAAAAAGAGAGGTTAAGAGGTGGTGAAGCAATGTAAAAAGAGAGCAAATGAGAGAGTGGGTGGATGTTACAACAGTTTTGT
>NC_069476.1:23788133-23858098 GCF_026875155.1 Cherax quadricarinatus | reverse complement strand
CCAAAAACCCCCAAAAAGTAACGTAAGAAGGGGTTTAGTAGAAATTAGAATTTGGGCAGTAGTAGTAGTTAGTGGTAGTGCCTTTTTTTTTGTTATCACTTACCAATGTTTCATGGTAATATGGTACCTGTGTATAGTTATAGACAGCCTGGTCAGAAAGTTCTGTCCAATAGTATATCCTAAATATGGTATGACTGTTATGTAATCCGTGATGTTGAATGAAATAATAATTAGTCAGTATGAGTCAGATAAAAGGCGTTTCCCTACAGTTTATGAAACCTAGTAAGTTGTCACACTGAAAGATTAAAGTTTATCAGAAAAGGCTTCCTCCAGTAATTGCTCTGAATCCAATAATTCCAATTTTATTTTGTTTAACTATTTCTGTAATATATCAAAATTTCACTACACAATGTAAAGTAATAGTTTGTGCTCCATCTGCTGAATGTTCCACCTTAGTATTTTGAAGTCGACCAGATGAGGTATTCCATAGTTACTGAGTAAAAATCAATCATAATTTATTTAATAAACTAGCAAAATGGGACTTTTTTTTAACCCAGAAACAAAGAAAAAGAATAAAAAGCATAATACCGTACAAAGACCCCAATGAAAATTAGTCACTTGGAAATTTTGGGACTTTCCAAGCTAATTTTACACATGTTACTTATGTATAATAATTTGTGTAGTTGTATTTAAGTGACTGGAACAATACACAAATAACCCACATAAAGAAGAACGACCGAATTCAGACCGAAACATCTTAAATTTCATTCTCATATGTGCAGGTTATATATGTATAACAACGACAGCCTTGGCTCAGGGAAATCATATTAGGGATAAAAATATGAAGCTAGCCGGAAGAGGCGTCTCATGTATCGCATTCATTCCAATGATTTTTGTTTTTTTTTAACTAATTTAGTGTATTAAAAAATATTGGAAAAAAAAATAACCTAATGGACACTATGCTGTCTTTAAGAAGCCTCAACTATTAATAACGAAGCTATTCTACTCAGGTTGACTCAAATAAATTTAACGTGATTTGACGGAGACAAAAATGTTCTATTTTATACACGAAACTGGCAAGAATGAACTCATTTCAGTTTCACTCTTGCCATAGATGACTTGCAACAGTGGCTTTAGACCTATTAGACTCTTTCAGGAATCTTGGGATGTGTCTACAATTTTAGTCACAGTATACGTAAATTTGCCAATGGTTGTTGAATCTCGGACCAAGTTATATGTTCATTATATTAACGGTATGAATTTTAAGCCAGACAAGATTTATTTGTTATGAATTAAAATACATGATAAACAACTGAAGGTAACAAAAAATTAGGATGTTTTTTGTTGCTGTACGAGCCAAAGGAACTCAGAGTACTGAGTAATCCCAGCACAATTTAGTAGAGTTGTAACAAATTAGAAGAGGTATCAAGGTTTTCATAATGGAAACTAATATCCCAATTCATAAATAAAATGGAATATTAGATAAAAGTGGCAAACTCGAACAAATTACAAACTTTCACTAAGAAACCAAAACTGATAAGTAATCTATTATTCTAAAATAGGCGAATTTCCTGAAATACACATCACCTTCGTCTGATTGGCCTAGTCCAACGTATGCATTCTCAGTCTATCACCTTTAAACAACTTAAAACTAATCAGATCAGGCGATTCAGGAAATTATTAAAAGAAAAAACATTATTTCTTTTACTAATTCCTTTAATAAACAAGGATTAACTGGGAGCTACCCATAGATCAAACTCGCAGTTCAATTTGGTTCTCTAAGTAAGACTGGATCATGATCATATGCGAATAGGTTGGAATGTAGCAAATGAGGAAATAAAGAAAATATACTGTTATTTAAAGATAAATTACGTAACATTTTTTCATTATTATGGTGTTGAGGAAGAGACAGTTGCTGTGGTCTCACATTAAAAATTTCATTGTGTAGATTTAACTGGACAAAAGAGGAATTGTCATATACATTGATTTACTGATCGAAGAGACTTTTTTGCTATGGTGATTAATTTGTTAAGAAACAAAATTACCACGAGTTGCCTTAACAAACCTAACAATCAAAAGGAGATCGATGAGGAAAACACATCAGCATTTATTAAACGGTTGAAGGCGACCTAAGATGATGCATTCTGCAGTTAATACATCAAAGTAAAAAAAAAAAGCATCAGTACAGCGTAAACTCAGAGAAATGTTTCATTTTTTTCATAAGATAGCATCAGCCATTCAGAGGGAGCACTACTAAACCGTAGGGGTACGGTAGGAATCTGCACGTGCAAATTAGTGACAGGAATTTACCTAGTTGTTGTACACCGAGCAAGCAAAAATTTGTAAAGACTAATTGCATGAGAGCCTCTCTTTTTATGAGTAAAATTAAAAATAAAGCGTAATCGTTAGGGAAAAAACAGGCAACAGTTTCAGAAGGGTCTCTACTGGAGGTTCATAATAATTCTATCATACATTTAATCTCGTTATTCTCAACAAGATTATTCCCCTATTGTTCTTCAGTTGACACTTGTCAGATTTTTCTTTAACAACTTTGGTAGGTACCTTCGTTTATTTTCATGATATATGAAAAAACAAATTTACCAATCACCGAACAGTTTATACTCATTTTCTTTGAACATTTCTTTCTTCTTCCCACATGTCCTCATTCCCTTCATTCTAATTACTACTTCAAGACACATCTCATATTCACATTGACTGGCTCTTCTTTCTAACATGCTATATAAATCCCAGTGTTGAGTTTAACCTAACTTAGCTCTGTGCAACTAAAGCTAATAAATCATAGCCTAATTAAAGCTAACATTAACCTTACCATTAACTTAGCCTTATTATAATCAAAGCCCGAACTACATAAACCGATCTAATCAATCCTTGTGCAAGATTGGTTATATTAATACCGCAAGATGAAAATTAAGAACAGTGCAACATTCTGGGTATTCATTATAGACGTTTCGGCCATCAGTGGCCTTTATCTATACAGATTCTAGGACAAACTGAAGACAGTAGATTGTACAGAAGATGTTGTCAGACACTGCAACTTTTGGAATCTTGATCTGAGGGACATTTAAATAACCTTCACGACTACGACGACTACTATTACAATTAACCCATCTCTTTGGAAAGGACTACTTCCTCACTGGGGAATCCGCTCTACCAGGGGACATATGTTACGACTTAATCATCACCGTAACAATAGGGGCTCAAATAACTCCAAAGTTTTTGTTTAGTTTTATTTTATTACAATCGTTTAGCTTTCATGGTATTTGGTTGTGAATTAAAATAACCACAAAGCAATTATAATCGATATTTCCTAATTCAGAAGGAACCCAATTCTTACGTTCAAATTCTCATATTAACAGTGCTGATACAATAATTTCAATTAATAATCTACTACTCTCACCATTAACTCTTTTAGAAAGGTTAGGGTAACGAAATAGTTATCTTTCATAAGTGACAGAATTACCCAGACTTCAGGAAACTAATGGCAAAGGCAAGACATAGACTTGGTATAAAGTTTTAGTTTAAGTAGGAGCTTGGGGTTGAAGACCCGTACCGAGTCAGAGCTAGGAGCTGACTGAATCACTCAATATTCATAGTATACTTCAGCTCTGCCAGAAGGCGACGGCGTGGCGTCAATTTAGAACACCAATTGGTCCACTACAGTAGTGGTTACAATTCGTAATACCTATACCTAAATAATATAATATAATACAAATATAATACAATGATGAGTTACTTGTGATGATTCATACTGTACCCGATATAATATTAGTCGAACCTTGCTTTATTAGCTAGTAATAAAGTGGTTCGCGATATATTATTACAGAAACTTATTTTAACCAGGCCTTTTATTTTTGTATATAATGGAGTGAAGTAGGGAGCGGGCGGGTGGACACCTCCTCCCTCGCGACTGACGGTGCCATTGACTTGTACTCTCTGTGGGTCGGGTAGCATCTGTTCACAGTAGCGAGGTTGTAACATAGACTGGCAGTCCTAACATCATCTCCAGCTTTTTCCACAACATTGGAATGGTCATAAAAGTACCGAATCATACTGTTTTAAAAGAAGGTATATTAATTAAAAATTTCAAGGCCTAGACGAGGGCATCAGCAATGAGATTATGTTTTCTTTTATATGGGAAATGGTTAATAGAGAAGGGTTGAATTTCTCAAAGCCAACGAAGTATTTTGGCGTTCTTCGATTTCATAGAATTTATGAAGGTCAAACAGGATTTGATTCGGAGTTCCCGATATTGATGGGTAGAGGATCTAAATCTACATCAAAATTCTCTCAGCATACAACGAGAGCTTAGTGCTTCTTTTTCTATAATTGAATAATTTAATTTGGATGTTTCTTTAACCTTAGAAGAACAATAAGAAAACAGGTTGTAATAAGGTCAGAATTTGAGCCTTCTGTAAACATACGGCTCCAAAGTCATACGCCTGGCATCTATTTGTAAGTGGAATGGTTTATTATAATCAAGGACTTAGCATATGGGGAAGAGGTAGTAATCCTTTTAAACCGATTAAAAAGCAATTTCACAGTTCCTAGAGGTCCATGGAAAACTTTGTTTTTGGACTTGTTAATTCGTTAGGGGGAAAACTAACCTGTGCAAAATTCGGACAGAAACCGACGGTAGTAACCGGCAACTCCTAAAAAACTTGATACGTTTCTATCTTAGGGGTAGGAAAATTCTAAGAGGGCTTATACTCTTGGCGTCAAAGGAGCGACTTCACCTTGTCCAATCCGAAATCCTAGTATTTAATTTTCGTTTGGCAAATCACACTGGACAAATTCCACTGTAAAATAATGGTTACTTAAGGCGTCAAACAAGGGTATTTGGCTGTCTAAGGTGTTGGGGCCCAAATGGTCGCTGTATACGGATAAGTCGTCTAAGTAAGTATGGTTCATAATTACGCTGGATACGTTGAAGCGCGTCGTTACAGAAGCAGAAGGGCATAACGCAATACTTTGTATAGGCAACAGGTAACGTAAAGCCGATATCTCTTGAGCTTTTGGTGACAACGGGACTTGGTAAATTCCATTTACAAAGTCCAATTTACTGATATACTTAGCTCTGGAGACCTTGTCTATTAAGCGTCAATTCTGGGTATTGGAAACCCATCAAGTACTGTTACCAGCATTGACTTTTATAAATCCGTGCACATACGCGGAGGTCCCATATGGTTTGGGGATAGAATGCAGGGGATGCCAAGGTACTGTTACTCTGTTTTATCAACCCGTGTGAGAGTAAGAGTTCACCTTCTGCTCTAGCTCACCTTGTTTCTTGGGACTCCACTCTTGTAGGGAGATTGTTGATTGGAGTAGGTTTAGAGTAACATCGTGCACCACCCTACGTACACGGTTTTGGGAGCGTCATTGAATAGGTGGAGATTTGCCTTCTCAGGGATTTTATTTCGTGTCCTTTGTTCCATTCCTGATTTATCAGTAAGAGAATTTAAATTCTTTAAGGCTGCTTGAAATTGTTCAGAAGAACTGGTATTCCTATCATTTATCCAACTTACTGTGGAACGTCTTGGTTCAGAGGAGTTATAGTGGAAACTGGTTTGAACGTACTGAATAGGTTTTTAGTTCGGTTAAACTGATTCGTCGTTGGGAGAGTTCTCCTTCTTGGCGCATTACCACAGTAGTAGTTCACGTCACTTGGCGCTTAACGATTTCTAAAGGACTTCAATATTTGGGGCTGTAGAGCATGTCCCTGATGAAAATCGTTGAAACAGAACTTTGATCTTTGGTTCAAATGAACGAAGTTTAAAAAGTTTAGTTCGACGATCGGTTTCTCCTTCATCTTACGCTGTGCTTGTCGTAAGTTTTCGGCGGCAAATTCTCTAGCTAGGTTCAGGGTTCTTTCATTAAGGTAGGGAGAGCTCTAAAAGTCGGCGTTTCTTCCCGGTTCAAGCTTCTTGAGAACTGTACTGGTCCTCTATTTGATGCCCATATATTAACTCAAATGGCGAAAACTTCAAATTGTCTTGTTGCTTTCTCTTAGGGCAACAAGGGAGTCGTGAGGAATTACCTTCATCCCAATTTTGGATACTGTAAAACAATAGACCTCATCTAATCTTCATAAGTTTGATGGAACCTATCCACCACGCCTTGTGATTGCGGGTCGATAGGCGTCGCGTAATCCATCTTTGACCCCTAAACTGTGCCAAGGCTTCACGGGAAAATTTTTGAAGTAAAAAATTCGACCCTTGATTCCTGATTGAAACTCTCTTGGAACATCCAAAGTGAGAGAAGAACTTAATCAGGTGCTCTCACTATTAGGCGAGCAATTAATCCTCCTGACGGGAAACTGGCTTCCGGGTACCTGGTGATGTGTTCATGATAGTGAACAGGAACAGGTTGCCTGCCGAGTCTTTGTAGCGGGCCAACCACAGTCGATCACAGACGAGAAAGGGTTGCCTGTTACTTGTATAGGGTTCAACGGCGCAGGTGGTGGATTATGTGCAGGTTCTGCTACTAGTTGAACACGGAACAGGCTTCTTACATACCGTTCCACTTCTTCCTTCATTTTGGCCATGTGAAGTGCTTAGAATTTTTCTAATAGTTTCTTTATGTCCCAGATGTCCACCGTGAGGATGTCATGAGCAAACTTACATGCTTAAATTTCTAAATGGGGTAGGCCAAGACCACTAGATGATCACTTTTAAGAGATCCTGTTTCTTTTCAGCTAAGTCCTTCTCACAATAGTAAGAGGACTGGGGTCGCTTTTTAAGGGGTTATTCTCCGACACAGCAAGCTTCCTGATGTCACTTAAAGGTGAGGGGGTTCTATTTGGAGTTCTTTAATAGATCCTCTTCGAGGAAATAAATCTATTTAGGAAACCACCGACTAGGAACTGGTATCGGTTCTGGGTTGGATTGTTGGCTCGACACTCGAGTTTTGATTGGAATAATGTCTCCTACTCCTACGTCGACGTCGTCATGACTTCCTACCGTTAAACAACACGGAGAACGCGACTGTTTGGTCATCGCCGGGTTACTACGCTCAGAGGAAGAGGGTAGGTTCCGTTCGTCGGGTTCCATGACATAATTTTCCTCGGTTGGGATTTTCCATAACTATGGGGCTCTTTCCATATCTCCTTCTTCGCTAAGTGTTTTTTTTTAACAATCAAATAGGTATAGTCTTTTATGGGGAGTTAGTTGGGGACACTCCGATTGACGTCCAGCCTGTAAAAATAGGAGTTTCACATATAACTTGTACAGGGGTACCTTGGTAGTGGAGCCACCTTAATAAGCTTCCAACAGAGCGTCGAAACCCGTTATATGATCGGCGGGGATTAAAACAGTCCTTCTCTTAACAATGTTTTAAGTAGGACCCTGTATTCCCTAAAGAATTTACTTGAAACAACTGGGCTTTCGGTAATCCTACTTTGCTTTTGGAAAAGTAAGACTCATAGGCTCTTGGACAAGTTTGGACGATGATACCATATTTGCTTAGTCAACTAGAGGATCTGTTCTTTTCCTTGGGACAGAGCGTCTACTCTTGGCTCGGCTTCCTGGGATGAGTCGTAGAGGATTATGTTTGTGTGGGCAATCTTAGGATTGACTCCTTCCGGGTCCTATCACGCTTAAAGCATTGCGATTTGAAAATGTCCAGCTCTTCGAACAGTACGAACATTTTATTTTTTCCATTGGACTATTGTCTATAGGAGGGCTCGATTGAATTTGGTGTTTTACTTCGGTTTTACTTATTACACGGGAGTGAAAAATCGAACGGGTTGGGTAGGAGTCGCTAACGAAAGGCTTGAGGTCGGGTATCGGTTTGCCTGTTTGATACTGGGCTGCTTTCAGGTTGGTACCAACCTCTGGGAAATCCAAAGTTGTCTGCCGGCGCGGCAGTCTATCAAAACGTCGTTTGCGGATGGCAAAAGATACTGGCGACTCCCTCTGGAAATTTTGCATACAAATCTTCTAGCTAACATTAATTGTGATAGATCTTTCTAAAAGTCGTGACCGAGAAGCTCGAACCAACGTTCAAAACGCCACTGCTTCCTCGGGCAATTTAATAAGTATTGTCCTGTTGCCGTTTCTGGAACGAAAGCTCTTTGGTAACTAATAGGGAGCATGTTTATGTTCTAAATTAGTTCTTCCTTTACTACGTCGATTGGACATAAAACTAATATGGTAAGGGAGGCGACACAAGACTGCGCCTTTCCATATAGAGACGTGTGCAGCAATGTGGCCATTTGTCTTTGGGGCCAGCATTGACGTGGCCTGATTCTCAAAATTTCATAGAATTCATCTAAGTCTGTTTCGTTAAAACTTAGGTAACCATCGAGATGCTTTATGCAAGTCAAAACGGTTACCGTGCTCTTCACGTCTCTTTCTTCCGGAACTCCTTTGCTTTGTTTCAAAAGAAACCTTTCAGCCTAAATTCTTCCTCGTTTGACGTTTCTAGCTTCGAATTGAGAGTTTTGTAATTTAGTAATATGCGTTCTATTCTCTATTGTTGTTCGGACGTGAATTCCAAAGAGCGTAATGACACGCGAGGGGAATTGGGCGTCTTCTCGGAAGTATTTTGGGGGACGGGGAGCACCAGTCTCTAAAATTATCCCCGTCATGTGACTGAGGGTTCGTTAAAAACACGATACATACTCCGGGGAAATGAACGGGGGAGAGCTTTGAGACTGGGACTGAGTAGTAAGCGCTTGTAAATCCTGGCTCAACTTCATTATTTAAGGCAGTTCCGTCCGTGGGATTTACTTTCTCGAACTGAGAAATAAACTATTTCCAAATCTACTTTGGCCTTGTTTGGGATTTCGGAAATAATCTATCCTTAATGGGACTAAGAGTCTCAGCGCTATGGTATCTATCTATAAGGGTATATCTAATGTCTAAGCTATTTGCCAACACGTCTGTAGTTTTTAAAGTTCAAGAGTAGCCTCTTTTATTATTAATAATGACTTAATTTCTAGATCCATTTTCTAAAATTTCTCGCATGGGAGATTAAATTTTAATGCAAAACAAATATGTACTTCAGGGGTGCTAAGTAGCTCCGGACAGACAACCACTTGTTACGACTTATCTTCACCGTAACAATAGGGGCACAATAACTCCAATTTTTTGTTAGTTTTATTTAATACCAATAGTTAGCTTCTTGTATTTGGTTAGTGAATTAAAATAACCACAAGCAATTGATAAATAAAATACTATACAGCAAGGAACCCAATCTTACGTTCAAATTTCATTAACAGAGTATGATACCAATAATTTCAATTATAATTTAATCTCACCATTAACTCTTTTCAGAAAAGGTCTAGGTTACGAAATAGTTATTTTTCATAAGTGGACATGAATTACCAGACTTCAGGAAACTAATGGGCAAAAGGCATGACAATAGACTTGGGTATAAAGTTTTAGTTTAATTAAGCTAGGAGCGTTCGGTGTTGAAGACCCCGTACGAGTCAGAGCTAGGAGCTGACTGACTCACTCAATACTTCATAACATGACTTAGCTTCTGCCAGAGGCCGACGCTTGGCTGTCAATTCTTAGAACCACCAATTGTTCTCTACAGTAGTGGTTACACCATTCGTAATACCTAAACCTAATAATTAATTATAATACAATTATTACAAAGGAGAGTACTTTTGGTGATTATACTGATACCCCGATAAGAAATATTAGTCGAACCTGCTTATCTAGCTAGTAATAAAGTGGATTCGCGATATATTGTAAGAACTTTATTTTAAACCAGGCCTTTTATTTTGTATATAATGGAGTGAGTAGGGGCGCGTGACACTATGACTTCGTCTGCTGCACCTGACGTTACTATATAGCGCCAGGGGCCTTTGCTTTGCTTCAGAATCTCTTACGGACTACGGTACTCTTTGCACCTACTCCAAGGTTGAGGGACTGATTACCTCATCTTCTGTACATAGTTCTACTGTCTTCAAGTTATGTCCTAGAATTTGTATTGATAAAGCCACTGGATGGCGAAACGTCTGCAATAAAGATACCCAGATGTTGCACATGTGTCTTAATTTAATCAATCCTTACATACTGTACACATTCATTAAAACTACTTAGATCATGGAACTCCATGAAGCAGTTAGACTCACTATTAACCTTTAATCTTAACTACGACATTTGAGAAAAAAAAGACTTAAATATCCACGGAACACGAAGAAACTAATGTACAGAATCGCAGTAGAAAATAAAGGAACTGAAATGAGAACAGGTCGCCCTCATTTTGCAAACTGTTATCAAATTAGAGTGTGAATTATTTGGAGGTCATTCCTTCGTGCATTTCTACGCGCTTGATTTTTTTTCGTCTGTTGAGTTACACTTACTTCATCAGAGTTTGAGGGTCCACAGTTAGACCAAGAACTGATACTTCCAAAATAAATTTAAATTATATATATATATATATTATTATTATATATATATATTATTATATATATAATATATATATATATTTTATATATGCAATAAGATCACAGTAAACAGGTGATTTCAGATTATACAAAACAACCACTGTGAAAGAATAGAGAAATTCCAAGCGCTTTCGTGACTACTCACATTATCAAGGGAACAATTGAAAGTAAAGCATCAAAGGAAGATATATAAAGGGGTAGCAAACACCTCACTATCAGATCCCACAACAAAGAAACACCTGACACGAGACAGCAGGCCTGCCGGCCGAACTAGACAGGTCCTTCACACAACCCACCAACAAACTATTCTACCAAGAAATAAGAAATTTAAAAAAATATTATTTGTCCAATGCATTATTAAATTCTTTCCAAATGGTCGAAAGGAATATAATTGAATCTTGTCTCTTAAAAAGCAGTTTTGAAAATATTGAATTTTTCCCTTTGGTTTACATAAATTGATCCATTTATAATTAATAGAATTTGGGAAGAATTTAATAATCATTTGAAATAAAAATTTTTTAAAAATTTTTTTTTTGGTTTAAAATTAGTTTGGGGTGGGTTGTATGAAGGACCTATCTATTGGGCCCGGGGGGGCCCTGCTGTATATATATAATATTTTTTTTTTTTTATTTCACATGGCGTTTTCCCCCCAAAGGGCGGGTCCCCCGAGAAAAAACTTTCCCATCATTCACCCCACAGAGTCTTGCCAAAGTGTTTTTTACACTACAGTTTTTAAACGCAAATTAACCCCCTCCTTAAAGAGGCAGGCACTGTACTTCCCTTTCCCAGGACTCAAGTTGGGCCTGCCGGTTTCCCTAACCCCTTCATAAATGTTACTTTGCCACACTCCAACAGCCGTCAAGTAAAAAAAACCCATTTGTCCCCAAATCACTCCTATAAACCGTCAGCATGCCTGCGGAAGCCCAAGCCCCTCGCACAAAAAATCCTTTACCCCTCCCCCCAACCTTCCCTGGCCGACCCTACCCCACCTTCTTTCCACTACGCGATACACTCTTGAATTATTTTTTCGCCCCATTCTCTTACATTCCGAACCACCTCAACAACCCTTCCCTCACCCTCTTGACAACTTTTTGGAATCCCACACCCCCCTCTTTCCCAAACTACAAATTTCTGCATTATATTTACACCACACTTTGCCCCAGAATGCATCTCCACTGCCTCCCCCTTCTCCTCGCTGCAAAATTCATCACCCTGCTTAACCCATATAAGAGTTTTGGGTAAAATATACTTCATACATTCCCCTTTTTGCCTCCAAGGACAAAGTTCTTTTTCCACAGACTCCTAAGTGCACCCCACTCTTTTCCCCCTCATCAATTCTATGATTCACCCATCTTTAAAGCCCATCTGCTGACCGTCCACCCCCAAATATCAAATACATTCACCTCTCCATACTCTCTCCCCCCCAATCTGTATTCATTTTCTCACCAATCTTTTTGTTATCCTCATAACCTTACTCTTTCCCAGTTTTCCCCTTTAAATTTTCTTCTTTTGACACCCTCCCAAATTCATCACCAATCTCTGAATTCTTTTCAAAATTTCCCCCAAAAGAGCCGTGTCTCAGCAAAGAGCAGCTGTGACAACTCCCACTTTGTTGTGTTTCTTTCTTTTTAACTCCCCCTTGCCAAAACCCCGATTCATTCTCTTTAAACCCCCAAACTATAAAATATTAAAACCCGGGGGCATCTCACATCCTTGTCTAAGGCCTACTTTTACTGGGAAAAAATTTCCCTCTCTCCACTACTCTAACTTGAGCCTCACTATCCCCCTAAAAACTCTTTACTGCTTTTAGTAACCCACCTCCTACACCATACAATTGCAAAAATCTGCCCCATTGCCCCCTATCCACCCTGTCATTTCGCCTTTTTCCAAAACCCTAAAGCCCCAAAAAACCTCTTTAGCCTTATCAAATTTCTGTTTTACTTTATTTTCACTGTAAAACCTGGTCCACACACCCCCCACCTTTCCCAAACCTCCTTGTTCATCTGCTATCATTCTCCTTTTACTCTTTTTTTTTTAGTAATAACTTACCCTGCACTTTGAGGTTTTACCAGCAGGGCTTATCCCTTATAAATTTTGCACTTCTTTTTTCCCCTTTGCTTTAACAAAGGAATATGCCCTCTTGCCAATCCCTGGACCTTACCCTCTTCCATGCATTTTTTAAATAATTGCACCAACCACTCCAAAAATATCCCACCTCTTTTAACATTTCTATCTTATCCATCATCCCCCGGGTGCTTGCCCCCTTTTATTTTTTCTACTGCCTCACGAACTTCCCCACACTCCAACGGCTCTTCCCCACTCCCACAAGATGTTATTCCCCATTGTCCCTTTCACGAAATCACAGCTTCCCTATCTTCATCAACTTTAACAATTCCCCAAAATATTCCCCCATCTTCCAATACCTTTAACTCTCCCTTTATAACTTCCCTTTCCCATTTTTTAATGACAAACCATTTGTTCTCTAGGCTTTTTTTAAATTTTTAATCTACTCCCAAAAAATTTTTTTTATTTTCAAAAAAAATTTGTTGTAAAAATCTCCCACTCTCTCATTTGCTCCTTTTTAATTTCTTTTCCCCCTCTCTTAACCTCTCTCTTTTTCTCCCTTACTCCATAAAAAATTTAATATAATATATATAATTTTTATAAAATATAAATATAAAATATTATATATTAATTTTTATATTATTATTATATATATATATTATATATATATATTATATATAATATTTATATATATATATTTTATATAAAATTTTATATATATTTATATATATATATATATATATTATATATACATTTATATAAAATATTTATATATATATATATATATATATTATATATTATTGTAACCACGAGCGAGTAGTATTGATCAATATCAACACTGCGCTAGCAAGGATTCGAACCCATGTTGTACGGGCCCTGCCCCCATGGCAAGCGAGAACTACATGACGCTTTAAACCACAGGGGCCACCAACCCTACAGAATGGGTTTAGCCAGCACACAGCTAGCTGTTGGGCCGCCATCGAGAGCACTGGAGGGGTTGGAGCTAAGGGTAATTTCATTTTTCTCCCTGTTTTGGTTTTACTAGCCTCCTCGGGTTTGTGGTTACAATAATATGTAAATGCTGCTCGTGGGCTAGTATACCGAACAGGGGGTGGAGAATGAAGTTAGCTTAGAAGCTCCCACACCTCCGTATGCCCAAGGATGGCGGCCCAACAGCTAGCTGTGTGCTGGCTGCACCATTCTTGTAGGTTGGGTGGTCCTGTGGTTTAAAGAGTCATGTGGTTCTCGCTTACCATGAGACAGGCCAGTACAACATGGGTTCGAATCCTTGGCTAGCGCAGTGTTATTGATATATATATATATATATAATATATATAATATATATATTAAAATATATATATATATATATATATATATATAAAATATTTATATATTTTATTATATATACATATATATATTATATTATATATATGTCGTGCCGAATATGTAAAACTAGTCAATTAGCAAGAACTCATTTAAAATTAAGTCCTTTCTGAAATTTTCTCTTATACGTTTAAAGATATATATTTTTCATTAATGTTAATGTAAAAAAAGGTATTGGTTCAGTGTGGGTAGATTGGTAAAGCACTGCGTACCTTGTCCTAAGGTTTCGTGGGTTTTCGAGTCTCTTTCAGCCAGAGATCAGTGTTTGTGTATATTTCGCATGCTCTCGCGAATTCCTTGCATTGTTCAAATCTCTTGTAAGGCTGATGCATGCAGGGGATGAGATGAAAAGCTGTAAGCCTTCTCCCTGAAAGCTGGCTGCCTTGGATCAAACGTGTAGCGCATGCTACACCCCAAGGTATTGGTCCAAGTGTGGGTAGATTGGTAAAGCACTGCGTACCTTGCCCTAAGGTTCGTAGGTTCGAGTCTCTCAGCCAGAGATCAGAGTTTGTGTATATTTCGCATGTCTCGCGAATTCCTTGCATTGTTCAAATCTCTTGTAGGCTGATGCATGCAGGGGATGAGATGAAAAGCTGTAAGCCTTCTCCCTGAAAGCTGGCTGCCTTGGATCAAACGTGTAGCGCTGCTACACCCCAAGGTATTGGTCCAGTGTGGGTAGATTGGTAAAGCACTGCGTACCTTGCCCTAAGGTTCGTAGGTTCGAGTCTCCTTCAGCCGAGATCAGTGTTTGTTTTATATTTCGCATGCTCTCGCGAATTTCCTTGCATTTTTTCAAATCTTTTAGAAAGGTGATGCATTGCAGGGGATGAGATGAAAAGCTGTAAGCCTTCTCCCTGAAAGCTGGCTGCCTTGGATCAAACGTGTAGCGCATGCTACACGCCAAAGGTATTGGTCCAGTGGGGGTTTAGATTGGTAAAGCACTGCGTCCCTTGTCCTAAGGTTCGTAGGTTCGAGTCTCCTTCAGCCAGAGATCAGTGTTTGTGTATATTTCGATGCTCTCGCGAATTCCTTGCATATATATATATATATTTTTATATATATATATTTTTATATATATATATTTTTAATATTAATATATTTTAATAATATATATTATTATATTATATATTTATTATATATATTTTTATTTTATTATTTTTATATTATAATAAATATATATAATATTAAAATATATTTTTATATATATATATATATATTATATAAATATTTATATATAATTATATGTATATATATATATATATTTATATATATTTATTTTAAGGTAGTAGGTTGGTAGCAGAAACCCCCCAGGGGGTACTACCGTCCTGCAGTTGACTGTGAAAAACAAACCTGTAATGTTTTGCTGAGGGGAGGATTGGGGTTTCTTTTTCTGTTCATAAAAACGCTAGATAACGGGGTATTTTGCTACCCTACTTACATTTTGGGGTTACACTTCAAGACCTCACTGCAAAATTTTATACATACCCCTAGGTTTTTCTCCTTTTTCTAAAAGCTTTTGGTTCCTTTTTTTTCCTCTGTTGCCCAGGGGAAAAGGGGGAAAACAATCTTTCCTCCGTAACCTGCGTGTCGAATGGGCGACTAAAATCCCGGGGAAAAAGGGGCTAGAAACCCCCTTCTCCTGTAACATTTACGAAAAAGGAAAAAGAAAAACTTTATAAAACTGGGAGCTTAAAAGGGTGGTGTAGTGCGGTGAAAAGAAAAGATGATGGCTGTTTATGAAGAAAACAATTGGATGTCTGGCCCTAAGCGAAAAAAAGCTGAAGGGGGTAGGGGAGTTTGGTGGGGGAAAAAAATGGGAAAAAATCTGGGTATCTGAGAAGTTAGGCAAAGGTAGGGGTAGCGTAATGTTAAATATCAGTTAGGGAAGGGAAAAGAGAATATAATGTGAAAATTCAAAAATTATGTGGATTAAAAAAAAGGGTTGGGAAGCGAGAAGTGGGTCATAATAAGCGTGTATGACCGGAGAAGAGAGGAATGCAGAGGAGGAGAGAGATTTGGGAGATGTTTTTGTGAAAGTATGGAACCTTTTAAACAAGTGGAGAGTAAATTTTGGTAGGGGACCCGAAACTAAGTAGGAGAAACTTTTTTAGAGGGTTGGTGGTAATTTGGGGTGCCAGGTGTAAATGTAATGTGAGCCCCTTTTATTGAAATTTTTTATAGAAAGGGGGTTTTTGTTTTAGGTTTAAAACATTTTTTAAGAAAAAGAGATAAATAATATACAAGATAGAGTAGGGCGAAATGACAGTAGTTTTTGGGGTTTTGTATTGGGAGATAAAAAACGTTTGGGAAAACTTCGGGTGTCATGTTTTTAGAGGGGGCCCCAGATAATCAGACACTTTCTAGTTGTAGCTCACTGAGATAAAAGGCAGATGGGAACAAGGAGAATAGAAGATCAGGGAAGAGAGAGGGAAGGTTTATAAAATAAAAAGGGGGGGCGTTAGGGTAAATATAAACAGCTATTGGAGGAAGATTTGGGTAATGGGGCATGGCAATGGGGTCGAAGAGGTATGGGGTAGGTTTAAAAATGTAGTGTTAGAGTGTTCAGCAGAAGTTTGTGGTTACAGGAAAGTGGGTGCGGGAGGGAAGAGGAGCGATTGGTGGAATGATGATGTGAAGAGAGTAGTAAGGGAGAAAAAGTTAGCATATGAGAAGTTTTTACAAAGTAGAAGTGATATGGAGAAAAAGAGAGGTTAAGAGAGTGGTGAAGCAATGTAAAAAGAGAGCAAATGAGAGAGTGGGTGAGATGTTATCAACAGATTTTGTTGAAAATAAGAAAAAGTTTTGGAGTGAGATTAACAAGTTAAGAAAGCCTAGAGAACAAATGGATTTGTCAGTTAAAAATAGGAGAGGAGAGTTATTAATGGAGGTTAGAGGTATTGGGAAGATGGAGGGAATATTTTGAGGAATTGTTAAATGTTGATGAAGATAGGGAAGCTGTGATTTCGTGTACAGGGCAAGGAGGAACAACATCTTGTAGGAGTGAGGAAGAGCCAGTTGTGAGTGTGGGGGAAGTTCGTGAGGCAGTAGGTAAAATGAAAGGGGTAAGGCAGCCGGGATTGATGGGATAAGATAGAAATGTTAAAAGCAGGTGGGGATATAAGTTTTGGAGTGGTTGGTGCAATTATTTAATAAATGTATGGAAGAGGGTAAGGTACCTAGGGATTGGCAGAGGAGCATGCATAGTTCCTTTGTATAAAGGCAAAGGGGATAAAAAGAGAGTGCAAAAAATTATAGGGGGATAAGTCTGTTGAGTATACCTGGCAAAGTGTATGGTAGAGTTATTATTGAAAGAATTAAGAGTAAGACGGAGAATAGGATAGCAGAGAACAAGGTGGCTTTAGGAAAGGTAGGGGGCGTTTGGACCAGGTGTTTACAGTGAAAAATATAAGTGAACAGTATTTAGATAAGGCTAAGAGGTCTTTGTGGCATTTAGGATTTGGAAAAGGCGTATGACAGGTGGAATAGGGGGGCAATGTGGCAGATGTTGCAGGTGTATGGTGTAGGAGGTAGGTTACTGAAAGCAGTGAAGAGTTTTTACAGGATAGTGAGGCTCAAGTTAGAGTATGTAGGAAAGAGGGAAAATTATTTCCCAGTAAAAGTAGGCCTTAGACAAGGATGTGTGATGTCACCGTGGTTGTTTAATATATTTATAGATGGGGTTGTAAGAGAAGTGAATGCGAGGGTCTTGGCAAGAGGCGGTGGAGTTAAAAGAGAAAGAATCACACACAAAGTGGGAGTTGTCACAGTTGCTCTTTGCTGATGACATGTGCTTTTGGGAGATTCTGAAGAGAAGTTGCAGAGATTAGTGGATAAATTTGGTAGGGGCAAAAGAAAAAAATTGAAAGTGAATACAGGAAAGAGAAAGGGTTTGAGGATAACAAAAAGTTGGTGATGAAAGATTGGATATCGATTGGAGGGAGAGAGATGGGGGAGGTGAATGTATTCAGATTTTTGGGAGGGGACATGCAGGGGATGGGTCAATGAAAATAGGTAACATAAAATTATGGGGGGAAAAAGGGGTGAGGGGTAACTTAGGAGTTGGGAGACAAAAAACTTTGCCCTTGGGGGAAAAAGGGGAAGTATGAAGTATATTTTACCAACGCTCTTATATGGGTGTGAAGCAGGGTGATGAATGTTGCAGCGAGGAGAAGGCTGGAGGCATGGAGATGTCATGTTTGGGGAAAAAAGGGGTGGTGTGAATATTAGCAAGAATTCGTATTTTGGGAAGTTGGGAGGGGGTGCGGATTACCAAAACTGTTTTCCGGGGCTGAGGAAGGGTTATTGAGGTGGTTCGGACATGTGGAGGAATGGAGCGAAACAAAATAACTCCAGAGGTATCAGTCTTAGGGAAGGAAGGCGGGGAAGGGTCGGCCTGGGAAAAGGGTTGGGGGGGGGGGGTAAAGGGGGTTTTGTGTCGAGGGGCTTGGTTTCCCAGAAGGCTGCGTGAGGGGTTTTTTGATGGGAGTGAAGGGAGACAATGGTTTTTAATACTTGCGTGCTTTTTGGAGTGTGAGCAAAGTAACATTTTTGAAGGAGTTCAGGAAACCGGCGGGCCGGACTGAGTCCTGGAGATGGAAGTCATGCCTGCACTCTAAAGGGAGGGGTGTTAATTTTCATTTTAAAAACTGTAGTGTAAAGCACACTTCTGGCAAAACAGGATGGGGGTGAATGATTGTGAAAGTTTTTTTTTTTCGGGCCCACCTGCCTTGGTGGGAATCGGCCAGGTGATAATAAAATAAAAAAATATATATGTATATATATTTTTCCCCCATTTCGGGAGCCCCCCCCCCCCCCCAATTTTCTCTTCCCATCATTCTGGGCAACATGTGCAGTAATTTCGTGAATTTATTTTCGAAACTTTCCGCATAACATAGCTCCTTCAGTCGACTGCTGCTTTGCTGCTCCCCTGTTTTCAAACTGAAGAAGCCTTTTGTGAAGCGAAACGTTTTCCATAAAGAATTCAACGAAATTAACATCAGCGATCTCGCTCGCTCTACGAATTTTCGAAGGAATCGTAAACCCCGACTGTAAATTCAGTTCCTTTTGGGTTTGAAATAAATCCCGTTTCCCGAGCCCAAAAAAATACAATTATTTTGCTTAAAAAGGGCCCCAAAAGGAGCGATGGGGGGCAGTTGTTCAAACACTAAGAAAACCCCCGTAAAGTGCTTCCCATCAGTGAAAAAGTGCTAATTCTAAATTAAATATGCGAAATCAAATTACTTTTATCATGGGTATTTTTGTAAACGAAAAACGACTAATTACACTTTTAATAGGGTTTTCGCTACTATCCGCGGTTTCGGGTATCCACGGAGGTTTTGGAAATATATCCCCCTGGGAACGGGGGGACTTCTGTACTTCTTCCCCTTCCCCTTTCAGGATCCAAATTCATGGGATGGAAAGAACATTCCGTGTATGAGGATACAAGTTAAACAAACATGGTCGGGTGGCTTTTAAACCCTACGACAAGCCCAAAAATCACCGTGGGTTCAAATCCCACCGTCGTTTTTTTTTGCAATGGGTTTTTTTCGAAAATCGGAGTAATTTACAAGTTTATGATAAACTCCCCATAACGTAACTAAAATTGAAACTGACCTCGACTGTAAAAACAGTGACAAGGAACTTGCATTGATGGATTGATTTCCAAGCAAAATTTTCCTTCAGGAATACCGTGTAAAAAATGTTTTGCTTGTAATTTTTTTATTTACAATTATTCTTAACAAGTCCATGAAGTACTGAAGGAAACTGCGGGATATCCAACTTTTGGAATGTTGGGGCTTTAAAACCCTCCTTAACGATAGAAAGGATAGATGAACAACTCTTCCTTAACATCTGTATAGCGCTGTACGCAGAGCTCATTGACAACAGGAAGCAAAACGCTAATAAGAGCTAACTTAAATTTAAAAAAAGGGACACAACTGCAACTAATTGACTTTTTCTTTTTGCAACGTTTCGCCTTCGGGAGAAAAAGGTTGCCAATAAAACCCCTTATTATTTTACTTTGCTTTTTTTTACCAACAATTGGGGTAATTTCAACATTACAATTTAAACATCAATTACCTAGGATGCTGTCATCTCCCCCTCGAGATCTGTGAAGCTTCACCTCCCTGAAATTTTAAAAAACGTATTAATACACACCTCCCGGTCCATTATACTAGGTCCAGTATACCGGACTTGTATTTCGGGTCCGTTTTCCAGGTCCAATATACCAGGTCCATGTATACCAGGCCCCTATTACCAGGTCCAGTATCCAGGTTCATGTACTCAAGACCCATGTATTCCAGGTCCATGCTTCCAAGAAAAGCATTCCGGGGCTATAAATTCCCCATGACAAGCATTCCGGGGTCTATAAATTCCCAAAATTTTCCAGTCCATGATACCAGGTCTATGTAACTGGGTCCGAATTCCAGGGCAATGCATTCCCGGCCCAGTTTTCCCGGGCCCTTTATTCCAGGTTCATGTATAAGCCCCCATTTTTTCCAGGTCCTTGATTCCAGGACTATTTTTTCCATTTCCCCAGAATTCAAGCCATGAATTCCAGATCCATGTATACTGGCCATGTATTAAAACCCATGATTCCACGCCAAGTTTTCCGGTCTGTATTCCAGGTCCATGTACCCGGTCCATGATTCCCCCATGTATTCCGGGCCCTTGTTTTCCAGGTCCATTATTCCAGGCCGTTTTCCAGGCTATGAATTCCGGCCCAAATTCCAGGTCCATATTACCAAAGACCAAATATCCCAAGTCCATAAACCAGGCCCATTTTTCCATCCATGTATTCCAGGTCCATGTTTTTCAGATCTGTATTCCGGGGCAATAATTCCAGGGCCTGTATTGGGGTTAGGTACCAGGGACATGTTACCATTCAGCCTACTTTTGGGAAGCTCTTAGTTTACCCCCTCATTCAAACGCTTACCTCCTCTTTCGCAAGATACCCACTCACAAGCTATACCTCGTCCTCACAAGCTTTACCTCACTCACAAGCTATACCCCTCACTCGCAAGCTTACCTCCTCACCGCAAGCTATACCCCTCACACCAAAAAACATCCTCACTCACACGCTAACTCCTCACTCACACGCTTAACCCCCAAACTCACACCCCTATACCTCCCTCACACACCTATACCTCCTCTCACACACGCTATACCCCTCTCACACAGGCATACCTCCCACAACGCAAAAACCTTCATACACACGCTATACCCCTCACACACACATCTTCCCTCCTCACACACACACACACACACACCACCGCTTCCCTCCTCACACACGCTATACCTCCTCACACACCTTTACCTTTTACCACACTCGGGGAGGAGACCGGTTTGAGCTCGGTTTGGGGGGGGAAAATTTTGACTGGCCAAAAGGAATAAGTGTGGGTATAGGCTGTGCACCATAAGAGGATATAACCCCTTAAGCCCCGAAAAAAAGAAATATAAGTGATAGGGCCCAGGGAAGACTACTAGGGGAGGAAATTGTTGGGGCCACAAGGCACGATAAGTAGTAATTTAGGAGACTTTAACTTTAGTCATATTGATTGGGAATTTTTTGACAGGGAATTTAAAAACATACGACTTCTTAGAATTATTCAGGATTTTTTTCTAAGCATTTGTACAAACCTAAAAGGGTAAAAACCTTTGATTAGTTCTGGCAAACAATGAAACCCCGTTAATAATTTAAAGTTTCAGAAGAAAATGGGTGCTAGCGACCCCCAAATCAAATTTCATTTAGAATTTAATGGAAGATGATATAGGGATAAATCAGTAACGTCCGATTTTTGGGTTAGCAGATTACGAGGGGCTTAGAAACCTTATCATCTTTTTACTGGGGGGGACGAAGAAGCTATCAATTGACATTTTTGAACACAATACATCTGCTCAAAAAACATTTATCCCTTTTAAAGAAATTAAACAAAAGAAAAAACCCAAAATGGATGAAAAATAGGCTAAATTACTAGGGCATAAGAAAGGAATTTTAAGGCTATCAAAAGAGGCGGGGTCTCTTAAATCAGTATATTTACACTAAGAGGGGCATTAAAAAGGGGATAAGAAAAACTAAAAGGGACTATGAAATAAAGTTGCTGGGATTTTAAAACTAACCCAAAAAAATTTTTCCAGGGATATGAACAAAAGTCAGAATAAGAAGGTCCCCTTAAAAAAAAACTATGGGGTCTTATGAAAAGAAATGAAATGTGCTCGTTTTAAATAATTTTTTTTCTCTCGGTTTTTTTCACAGGGAAGACACTAATAATATTCCGGTAATAATTTTTATAGTGGGCCAAAAAAATAAAATTTTGTAAATCAAGTCATATGAAATGGGGAAAGCGTTGCCCCCTGAACAGAATAAGCCCGGGTCCCGATGAGGTTTTTTTAAGGGGTTTTAAAGGAATGCAAAATAAGTCTGTGAACCATTAATAATATTTTTAATTTTTCCTTTAAACAGGTGTAGTGTCTGTATGTGGAAGATGGCTAATGTAATTCCCTTTTTTTAAAAAAGGGGGCAAGTCGTTACCCCTCAAATTCCCTCAAAACCGACCTCAATTGGGCAAAAAAGAGTCAATTAAGCCAATTTTTAAGAAACCATCTCGATAACATGCTTATTAAGGATACTCAGCTGGATTCACAAAGGCCGGCTTGTCTAACTAATTTATTAATTTTTTCAGTAAAGCTTTTGAGGTGTTGACCACGATAAAAAATTTGATATTATTTTCTTAATTTTAGTAAGGCATTTGATAGAGTTCCGCACCAAAGACTGTTTAAGAAAAGTACAGCTCAGGCATTGGGGGAAAAAGTGCTCTCGTGGATCGAAAACATGGGTCACAGACAGGAAACAAGGAGTGTCCCCCAAATGGGGTTAAATCCGAGTGGGGATCAGTAAAAAGGGGGTTCCCAGGGATCAGTCTTGGGCCCCTTGGTTTATAGTATATATCAATACTTGATGAAGGAATTCTTGATATGGCAAATTTGCCGATACCGAAATAGGTAGGATAATTGATTCAAACGTAAAAAATGTTAGGGAACTTCAGGGGGATTTAGACAAACTTACCTTGGGCAGAAAAAGTGGCAGTGATTCAATGTAGAAAAATGCAAGTTTTTGAACTTGGGAGTGCCCAAACCCAGCACTTTTAAGTTAAATATGTAAACTTAGCCATACAGTTGCGAAAAAGGGCTTGGGGGGTTTTGGAACGCACCTTAAAAAAGACAGCAATGCCTAGCTAGTAAAAAGGCAAATAATTACTGGGGTTTATTCAAGAAATGTAAGCAACAGAAATCCAGAGGTCATACTGCAGCTTATACATCATTGTAAAGGGCCTCACCGATTATGCAGCCAATTCTGGTCCCAATATACAGAATGGACTAAATTGTTAAAAACATTCAGCGTAGGGTGACTAAAAATTTTACTAGCATTAGAAAACTTCCTTATGAAGAAAGATTGAAGACCTTAATTTTACATTCACTTGTTAGACGAAGAATTTAGGGGGAAAATGATCAAGTTTTAAAAATGGAAGATAGGGATTAATAAAGGGGGAAATTAACAAGGTCTTGAGGATATCTCTCCAAGAGAGAACCCGCAGTAATGGATTTAAAATTTGATAAGTTTTTGATTTAAAAGGACATAGGGAAAATATTGGTTTTGGGAAAAAGGGGGGTTGATGAGTGGAACAGTCTCCCATTGGGTTATTGAGGCTAGGACTTTGGGGAGTTTTTAAAAATTTTGGTTTTGGGTAAGTACATGAGTGGGAGGGGTTGGATTGAGTGGGACTTGCCACAGAGCTTATTTCTTGGGGACATTGAAAATGGGTTTGGGAAATTTTGTTAGTGGGGTGAATTGTAAAGGACCTGCCCCGTATGGCCAACAGGCCTGCGCAGTGTTCCTCCCTTTTTTATGTTCTTAGTTCTAATGTTTTTGAGGGGGCCGTTGGAAGGGTGAAAAGGTGTGTCAGGCAAAAAAGGTTGCCCAAAAAACCAGTGGGGGTTTTTTAAGAATAAGTGCGACTCAAACCAAATAAAATTTTTAATTTCTAAATTAATAAAAAAAAGAAAAATAGAAAATATAGGGCTACAAAAGGGTAAGGGAAAAAATTACCGGGGGGGGCCCCACCAAATTTTGGGGGCCGCCGCCGTTACCCACGCCAGAAGTAAAACCTTTTAATTCTGGGGAAAGACGCCAACGTTTTACTCCCTCAGCCAAATTTAAAACACCTGGTTTGAAATTGATGGGAATACGGCCTATGATTTTTTTTCGAATTTTAAATTATAAAACAGCTAAACCGGGAAATTGGGGAATAGAATTTAAAGTAGATTGGGAAAGGATTTTACATTTTAAACATGACAACCCCGGTGAAAAAAGTCTCTCTTTAGGCCTTTGAATAGCTTTTTGCCCCAAAACCCACACAACACAACACCCACACAACACACCCACACAAAACAAATACACATTACAGGATTTCACACCTTCCTGTGAAGTGACCCTCTAACCCTTCCTTCCCCCCCCCCTGTCTCTCTCCCTCTCCTCTTTTCTCTCTTCCTCTCCCTCTTCCTCTCTCTCTTCCTCTCTCTTCCTCTCTCTCTTCCTCTCTTACTCTCTCTCTTCCTCTTCTCTCTCTCTCTTCCCCTTCTCTCTCTTTCTCCCTCTCTCTCACTCTCTCCCCCTTTTTCTTTTTCTCTTTCTCTTTCACTAAAAAAAAAAATGGTTGGGACTCGCAGGAATCAGGGATCAGATGACAATGGTACTTGTAGGGAGGAATGGATGGAGGAGCAGTGGAAAAGGATAGAGCAAGAATGGGAGAGAAAATTATGAGAGCTTTCTGAAAAAATGGAGAAAGAGCTCTCTGTGAAATGGGAAAAGAGGTTGGAGAAGAAGACGATGAATTGGGAGGCACAAGTCGAAACTGCAGTAGCCAGGGTAAAGGTCCTAGAATTTGAGGTAAACAGGCTGAAGCAAGTCTCAGGGTAGTGACCAGAGAAGACACACCATACGAAGCTGAGAGGCTGAACAGGAAGGAAGGAGATATGAAATATGCTAAGGTCATATCAGCCTGCAAAGATGGGCCAGGGAGTGGAAGGGAAGAGCAGATGGGTGCAGATGGAGAGGGAGATAGGTCGAATGCTGAGGCACAACTATGCTACCAAGAGCCACTGGAAAAATCAAGGGAGAAAATGACCACATACAGACAGGAACCAGAGTCACAGAGGGAGAGGCAATGGGAGGAGGAAAGGGCAAAATCAGTGTTTATCCATGGGCTTCGGGAGAGAGAGGAAAGGACACACACTAAAAGACGGCAGGAAGAAAGAAAAGAGATTGAGAAAATCATCACGGAAATTGGGGGAGAAGACATGGACGAGATTGTAAATTTTCAGAGAATAGAGGGGTACTTGAAGGGGAGAAACCGACCGATCAAGCTGATTCTCAGGACAGAAACAGTGTGGAACAGGATCCTCCAAGAGAAACCACGGTTGAAAAGCTCGGAAGAGTACAAGAAGGTGTTCCTAGACAGAGACAGAACACAAAAAGAGAGACAGCAGCTGAGGGAGAGGACAAAAAAGCGAAAGGAGCTAGGAAAGGAGACAAGGATGGAACCAGCAGAGGTCAGTCAGAGCAGAACAGAGCAGCAAGAGCAAGCACAGACAACTATCCTCAGAACCCCACAACCTATTACACCATCCCAACACACAATACAATCCTTACCCACAGTTTCCACCCAACCCTCAACCATAGAATCCCACAGTATGCTACCAGGTCTCCCACCCCCACAGGACCCCCAAACCACAGTATTGGAAAGGAAACTGAAGGTATGGTACACAAACGCTGATGGAATAACAAACAAGTGGGAGGAGTGGCACGAAAGAGTCAAAGAGGCATCACCAGACATCATAGCGATCACAGAAACCAAGCTTACAGGTATGATAACAGATGCCATCTTTCCAACAGGATACCAGATCCTGAGGAAAGACAGAAGGAACAGGGGGGGGGTGGAGGAGTGGCATTGCTGATCAAACACCGATGGAATTTTGATGAGCTGGAGAGAGGAGACAGCGGAGAAGAAAGTGATTGCATAGCGGGAACGCTTCACTCTGGAGGTCCCAAGGTGATAATTGCAGTGATGTATAACCCACCACAGAACAGCAGGAGGCCAAGGCAAGAGTATGACGAGAGCAATAGAGCGATGGTTGACACCCTGGCTGCAGTGGCCAGAAGAGCTCATACATGCAGGGCAAAGCTCCTGATCATTGGCGACTTTAACCACAAGGAGATCGAATGGGAGAACATGGAGCCACATGGGGGCCAAGATACATGGAGGGCTAAGATGATGGAGGTGGTACTGGAAAACTTTATGTACCAACACCTAAGGGACACTACAAGAGAGAGAGGAGAGGATGAACCAGCAAGATTGGACTTAGTATTCACCTTGAGTAGTGGAGATATTGAGGACATCACATATGAAAGACCCCTTGGGGCCAGCGATCATGTGGTTTTGAGCTTCGAATACACAGTAGAGCTACAAGTGGAGGGGGAAGCAGGAAGGCCAGGACAAATGAAACCAAACTACAGGAAATGGGACTACACAGGAATGAGGAACTTCCTGAATGAGGCTCAGTGGCACAGAGAACTGGCAGGGATACCAGTTAATGAGATGATGGAATATGTAGCCACAATGTGCAAGGAGGCTGAGGAGAGGTTTGTACCCAAGGGTAACAGGAATAATGAAAAAGCCAGGATGAGCCCATGGTTCACCCAAAGATGCAAGGAGGCAAAAACCAAGTGTGCTAGGGAATGGAAGAAATATAGAAGGCAAAGGACCCAGGAGAATAAGGAGAGCAGTCGTAGAGCGAGAAACGAATATGTACAGATAAGAAGGGAGGCCCAACGTCAATATGAAAACGACATAGCAGAAAAAAGCCAAATCTGACCCGAAGCTGTTATACAGCCACATCAGGAAGAAAACAACCGTCAAGGACCAGGTAATCAGGCTAAGGAAGGAAGGAGGAGAGACAACAAGAAATGACCATGAAGTATGTGAGGAACTCAACAAGAGATTCAAAGAAGTGTTCACAGAGGAGACAGAAGGGGCTCCAGAAAGACGGAGAGGTGGGGTACACCACCATGTGCTGGACACAGTACACACAACCGAGGAAGAAGTGAAGAGGCTTCTGAGTGAGCTAGATGCCTCAAAGGCAATGGGGCCAGATAACATCTCTCCATGGGTCCTGAAAGAGGGAGCAGAGGCACTATGTGTACCCCTAACAACAATATTCAATACATCTATCGAAACAGGGAGATTGTCTGAGGCATGGAAGACAGCAAATGTGGTACCAATCTTTAAAAAAGGAGACAGACATGAAGCACTAAACTACAGACCAGTGTCACTGACATATATAGCATGCAAAATCATGGAAAAGATTGTCAGAAGTATGGTGGAACATCTAGAAAGGAATGATCTCATCACCAGCAGAGAACATGGTTTCAGAGACGGGAAATCCTGAGTCACAAACCTACTAGAGTTCTATGACATGGTGACAGCAGTAAGACAAGAGAGAGAGGGGTGGGTGGATTGCATTTTCTTGGACTGCAAGAAGGCGTTTCACACAGTACCACACAAGAGATTAGTGCAAAAACTGGAGGACCAAGCAGGGATAACAGGGAAGGAACTACAATGGATCAGGGAATACTTGTCAGGAAGACAGCAGCGAGTAATGGTACGTGGCGAGGTGTCAGAGTGGGCACCTGTGACCAGCGGGGTCCCACAGGGGTCAGTCCTAGGACCAGTGCTGTTTCTGGTATTTGAGAACGACATGACGGAAGGAATAAACTCCGAGGTGTCCCTGTTTGCAGATGACGTGAAATTGATGAGAAGAGTTCATTCGATCGAAGACCAGGCAGAAATACAAAGGGATCTGGACAGGCTGCAAACCTGGTCCAGCAACTGGCTCCTGGAGTTCAATCCTACCAAGTGCAAAGTCATGAGGATTGGGGAAGGGCAAATAAGACCGCAGACGGAGTACAGTCTAGGGGGCCAGAGACTACAAACATCACTCAAGGAAAAAGATTTGGGTGAGTATAACACCAGGCACATCTCCTGAAGCGCACATCAACCAAATAACTGCTGCAGCATATGGGCGCCTGGAAAACCTCAGAACAGCATTCCGACATCTTAATAAGGAATCGTTCAGGACCCTGTACACCGTGTACGTTAGGCCCATATTGGAGTATGCGGCACCAGTTTGGAACCCACACCTAGCCCAAGCATGTAAAGAAACTAGAGAAAGTGCAAAAGGTTTGCAACAAGACTAGTCCCAGAGTTAAGAGGTATGTCCTATGAGGAGAGGTTAAGGGAAATCAACCTGACGACACTGGAGGACAGGAGAGATAGGGGGGACATGATAACGACTTACAAAATACTGAGAGGAATTGACAAGATGGACAAAGACAGGATGTTCCAGAGACTGGACACAGCAACACGGGGACACAGTTGGAAGCTGAAGACACAGATGAATCAAAGGGATGTTAGGAAGTATTTCTTCAGCCACAGAGTAGTCAGGAAGTGGAATAGTTTAGGAAGCGATATAGTGGAGGCAGGATCCATACATAGCTTTAAGCAGAGGTACGATAAAGCTCATGGTTCAGGGAGAGTGACCTAGTAGCGACCAGTGAAGAGGCGGGGCCAGGAGCTTGGACTCGACCCCTGCAACCTCAACTAGGTGAGTACAACTAGGTGGGTACACACACACACACGTTATATCTCCTCACACATATACACAAAAGACGTAATACCTACTCAAACACACACACACACACACACACACACACACACACACACACACGATATACCTCCTCTCACTCACATGATATATCTCCACACACATACACAGACACAGAAAAAAGGATGGTGGCTCAGAAGGGAAGTCGTAGTCTCAGAGGAAAGTTCTAGTAGGGAAGAATGGATGGAAGGGCAATGTAAAAGGATGGAACAAGAGTGGGAGAGAAAACTAGATGAGCTTTCTGCAAACAATGGAGAAGAGGATAGAGGCAGAGAAGAAGAAAAGGGAGTCGCAATCAAAACTACAGAAGACAGGATGAGGGCCCTAGAATACGATGTAAATATTCTGAAGAGAGCTACAGTGCTATTGCCAACAGATGACATAGTAATTGAAACAGGTACAACCCTGCTTGACAAGGGTAGAGTAGACCGAAGTTACTGGTCATGGGCGCCTTCAATCACAGGGAGATTGATTGGGAAAACCTGGAGCCACATGGGGGTCCCAAAACAGAGAGCAAATGTGATGGATGTGGTGCTGGCAAATCTTGTGCACCAACATGTTAGGGACACTACCAGAGAGAGAGGGGAGGATCAACCAGCAAGACTAGACCTTGTATTCATGCTGAGTAGCTCAGACATTGAGCACATCACATATGAAAGGCCACTTGGAGCTAGCGACCACGTGGTTATGAGCTTTGAATACATCGTGGAGCTAAAAGTGGAGAGGGTAACAGGAGTAGAAAGGGAAAAGCTAAACTATAAAAGGGAGGACTACACAGGAATGAGGACCTTCCTGCAGGAGGTTCAGTGGGAGCAGGAGTTGGTAGGAAAATCAGTAAACGAAATGACGGACTTTGTAACAACAAAATTCAAGGAGGCAGAGGAAAGGTTTGTTGCCAAGGGTAACAGAAGTAATGGGAAGGACAGAACGAGCTCTTGGTTTACCCGAAGGTGTAGGGAGGCAAAAAACTAAGCGCTCTAGAGAATGAAAAAAGTATAGAAGGCAAAGGACTCAGGAAAATTAAGAGGTTAGTCGACCAGGAGGGAGGCATAGCGGCAGTATGAAAATGATATAGCATCGAAAGTCAAGTCTAACCCAAAACTACTCTTCAGCCACATCAGGAGGAAGACAACAGTCAAGGACCAGGTAATCAGGCTGAGGAAAGAAGGTGGGGAGCTCACAAGAAATAACCAGGAAGTATATGAGGAGCTCAACATGAGATTTCAGGAAGTATTTACAGTTGAGGCTGAAGGGAAACTGAGAAGACAAAACAGTGGGGTACAACAACAAGGAATATAACTACAAGTGTTGGAGGAATTACACACAACTGAAGAGGAGGTGGAGAAGCTTCTAAGTGACCTTGATACCTCAAAGGCAGTGGGACCAGACATCATCTCTCCATTGGTCTTTAGAGAGGGAGCAGAGACAGTATGTGTGCCACTAACCAAAATCTTCAACACTTCCCTTGAAACTGGGCAACTACCTAAAGTATGGAAGAAGGCAAATGTAGTCCCCATCTTTAAGAAAGGAAACGAAAAACGAAGCACTAAATTATAGACCAGTGTCACTGACGTGTATAGTATGCAAAGTCTTGGAAAAGATTATCAGGAGAGAGTGGTGGAGCACCTGGAGCGGAACAAGATGATAAACAACTGCCAGCACGGATTCATGGAAGGCAAATACTGTCTCACAAACGTACTAGAGTTTTATGACAAGGTAACTGAAGTAAGAAATGAGAAGGAGGGGGGGGGGTTGATTGCATTTTCTTGGGCTGCAAGGCCTTCGACTCAGTTCCTCACAAGAGATTAATATAGAAGCTAGAGGAGCAGGCACGTATAACAAGAAGGGCACTGCAGTGGATCAGAGAATACCTAACAGGGAGGCAACAGCGAGTCATGGTCTATGATGAGGTATCACTGTGGGCACCAGTGATGAGCGGGGTCCCACAGGGGTCAGTCCGGAGACCAGTGCTATTCTTGGTATATGTGAACGACATGGCAGAAGTTGGTAGACTCAGAAGTGTCCCTGTTTGCAGATGATGCGAAGTTAATGAGAGGAATTAAATCAGTCATGGACCAGACAGGTCTACAAAGAGACCAGGACAGGCTGGATGCGTGGTCCAGAAACTGGCTCCTAGAATTTAACCCCACCAAATGCAAAGTCATGAAAATTGGAGGAGGGCAAAGTAGATTGTAGACAGAGTATAGGTTAGGAGGTCAAAGGCTACAATCCTCTCTTAAGGAGAAAGACCTAGGAGTGAGTATAAAACCGAGTACATCGCCAGAAGCACACGTTAACCTGATAACTGCTCCGGCATATGGGCACTTGGCAAACCTGAGAATAGCGTTCCGGTACCTCTGTATGGAATCGTTCCAGACTTTATACACTGTGTACGTCAGACCCATACTGGAGTACACAGCACCAGTTTGGAACCCACACCTGGTCAAACACGTCAAGAAATTAATGAAAGTACAAAGGTTTGCAACAAGGCTAGTTCCAGAGGTAAGGGGAATGTCCTATGAAGAAAGTTTAAGGGAAATTGGTCTGACGACACTGGAGGACAGGAGGGTCAGGGGAGACTTTATAATGACATACAAAATACTGCATAGAACAGACAAGGTGGACAGAGACAGGATGTTCCAAAGATGGGACAGAGAAACAAAGGGTCACAATTGGAAGCTGAAGACTCAGATGAGTCAAAGGGATGTTAGGAAGTATTTCTTCTGTCACACACCACAACACACACACACACACACACACACACACACACACACACACACACACACACACACTCCCTCCCTCCCTCTTTCTCTCTCTCTTTCTCTCTCTCCCTCTCTCTCTCTCTCTCTCTCTCTCTCTCTCCTGCACCCTCCCCGGCCAATCTCCCACTCCCTCCCCTAATCCCCCCTCTCTCTCTCTCTCACTCTAGAAAATTTATTTGGTATTCCAAGCCCTAGAGAAACCGAAAAGGGAACTAGAGTGTTTTCTATTTTGTAGAGCAGGCTGTGGCACTGCTAATCAGACCTCTCTGGATAATTTATTTGGTATACCCCGCCCTAGAGAAACCGAAATTGGCACTCTCCCCTCCCCCACCTCCCCCTCTTTCCCCTCTCCTCCTCCTATTCTCCCACTTTGCTTCTCCCTCCTCCTCACTCCCCATATTCCCCTCTCAATCCCCCTCCCCACTCCACTCCCATTTAGCCATTGTCTTCAGCTTCCCCCTCTATCTCTTCCCCCACACTCAGACAAACACACCGAAAAACACTCAGAATTACATAAGTTTTTCATTCTGTGGCAACCAAAACAACAATAATGGGTTGCCAGAGAGCAGGAAGTAAAACCAAGGGATTGGAGGATGAATCTGCAAAGGAAGATTGTGCAGTAGAGCTCATGAAAAGGGAACATGAATGAGGAGATAAGCTAGAAGAACTTAGCATGAGGATGGAAGAGAGGATAGATGCAGAAAGGAAGAAGTGGGAGATGCAAGTCACAGCAGCAGAGGCTAGGATACAGAGATTAGAAGATGAACTGAAAAATCTGAAGCAGCCTAAAGAACTAAAGAACAATTTGGGAATGACATCAGAGACTGCTACCTCAGTCACAAACAAGGGGACTGTAGGGAATGAAGGTGTGAAACTGCATGCAGAAGCCCTATCAGAGCCCGAGAAAAAGAGAGAATCACATAAAGAGCAATCGAGGGGATTGTAGAAAATATGGAAGCCGTAACAGACCACAGCAGCGCCTGTGGAAAGCTGAGAAGGGAAAATGACAGGCCACTGGGCCCAAGGCCAATAGATAGTGAAGAAACTGAAGAAGGGAAAGCTGCAATGGAGGAAAATAAATCGAATCAGTGAATAAATATGGATATGCCGTGGGAGAGTGAAAGGGAGAGGTCAGTCATTGTTTATGGGCACCAGGAAGCTGAAGGGGAAACTTATGAAGAAAGAAGACAAGAGCAGAAAAATACAATCGAAAGCATCATAAAAGCAATAGGAGATGACAACATGACCCAGCTGACAAATTTTCGGAGAATAGGGGAATTTGCAAGAAGTATCCGGCCAGTGAAAGTGACTTTCAAGTCAGGATCGACTCAGAACAGGATCCTGCAGTAGAAAGCAGGATTAAGGGACATGCTGGGGTACCAGAAGGTGCATCTCGACTGCGACAGAACACAAGGAGAAAGGCAGAAACTGAGAGATGTTACAGAGATGAAAGGAGGAAAGAGAGGTGAAGATGGGGATGGACAGGTGAACCCCGACTCAGGAGAAAGATCAAGTACAGCATCCCTCACAACCACCTACAGAAGCCCCCCAGCCAGGACAACCCCAATGCAACCAAAATTCTAATGCAAAACACACATGCCATATCCACTGCCCCTACCCACCTCATTACAAACTCCACCCCCCACAGTAACCACCCGTAGTTCCTTATCAGGTCTCCTACTTTCCCAACCCCAATGTACCCTCTAGACCACAGTTTTAGAAAAGAAGTTGAAGGTGCAGTATACAAATGCAGATGGAATAACAAATTAGTGTGAGAAGTGGCATGAAAGAATCAAATTAGTGTGAGAAGTGGCATGAAAGAATCAAGGAGACATCCCCAGACATAATAACACTCACAGAAACAAAACTCTCCAGGATAACAGATGCAATCCTTCCACCCGGATATCAAATCTTAAGGAAAGATAGAGGGAGGAGAGGGGAAGGAGGAGTTACACTGCTCATTAAAAACCGGTGGGGATTTGAGAAAATGGAAGGAATGGATGGCATGGGCGAAAGGGACTACTTAGTAGGAACAATCCAGTCTGAGGGCCATAAGGTGGTAACTGCAGTAATGTACAAAATGCCACAGAACTGCAAGATGCCAATAGAAGAATACGAGAGCAACAGAGCAATGGTCGACACACTTCCCGAGGTGGCCAGAAGAGCTCACATGGTGGGAGCAAAGTTACTAGTTATGGGTGATTTCAATCACAAGGAGACTGGGAAAACTGGAGCCCCATGGGGGTCCAGAAAAATGGAGAGCCAAGAAGATGGATATGGTACTGGAAAACCTCATGCATCAACATGTTTGAGACACTAACAGAGAGAGAGGTAAGGATGATCCAGCAAGACTGGACCTTGTATTCACCTAGAGTAGTTCAGACATTGAGGATATCATGTATGAAAGGCCCGTAGGAGCTAGTGATCATGTCGTTCTCTGCTTTGACTTCATAGTTGAGCTACAATTGGAAAGAGTAGCAGGAATAGGATGGGAAAAATCAAACTACAAAAGGGGGGACTACACAAACATGAGGAACTTCCTGTAAGACGTTCAGTGGGAGAGAACTGGCAGGAAAACCAGTAAAAGAAATGGACTATGTGACAACAAAATGCAAGAAGGCAGAGGAGAGGTTTGTTTCAAAGGAAAACAGAAATATTGGGAAGACCAGAACGAGTCCTTTGTTAATCCAAAGGTGTAGGAAGGCAAAAACAAGGTGTACTAGAGAATGGAAAAGGTACAGAAGACAAAGAAGGCAAAGGACCCAGGGAAATAAAGAGATTACACGATGAGCCAGAAACGAATATGCACAGATAAGAAGGGAGGCACAGCCACAATACGAAAATGACAGCATCGAAAGTTAAGTCTGACCCGAAGCTATTGACACGGAGGCAACAACGAGTCATGGTACGTGACGAGGTGTCAGAGTGGACGCCTGTGACAAGCAGGGTTCCACAGGGGTCAGTCGTAGGACCTGTGCTGTTTTTGGCATATGTGAATGACATGATGGAAGGGATAGACTAAGAAGTGTCCTTGTTTGCAGATGATGTGAAGTTAATGAGGAGATTCAAATCGGTCGAGGATCAGCCAGGACTACAAAGTGACCTGGATAGGCTTCAAGCCTGGTCCAGCAACTGGCTCCTTGAATTTAACCCAGCCAAATGCAAAGTCATGAAGATCGGGGATGGACAAAGAAGACTGCAGACTCAGTAAAGTCTAGGTGGTCAAAGACTGCAAACCACTCAAGGAAAAAGATCTTGCAGTCAGTATTATATCGAGCACATCTCCTGAGTCGCACATCAATCAGATAACTGTTACATACGGGTGTCTGGCAAACCTAAGGATAGCATTCCGATACCTAAGTAAGGAATCTTTTAAGAGTCTGTACACCATGTTCGTCAGGCCCATACAAGAGTATGCAGCATAAGTTTGGAACCCACTCCTGGTCAAGCACGTCAAGAAATTAGAGAAAGTGCAAAGGTTTGCAACAAGACTAGTCCTAGAGGTACAGGGATTGTCCTACTAAGAAAGGTTAAGGGAAATTGGCCTGACGAGACTGGAGGACAAGAGGGTCAGGGGAGAAATCATAACATTTAAAATACTGCGCTAAATAGACAAGGTGGACAAAGACAGGATGTTACACAGATGGAACACAGAGACAAGGGGTCACAATTGGAAACTGAAGACTCAGATGAGTCAAAGAGATGTTAGGAAGTATTTTTTCAGTCATAGAGTTGTCAGGCAGTGGAATATCCTCGAAAGTGACGTAGTAGAGGCGGGAAACATATATAGTTTTAAGACGAGGTTCGATAAACCTCGTAGAACAGTGAGAGAGAGGACACAGTAGCAATCAGTGAAGAGGAGGGTCCAGAAGCTATGACTCGACCCCTGCAACCACAAATAGCTGAGTACACACACACACGTTACTCCTCACTGACACACACACACACACGTTATACCTCCTCACACAGTCACACACACACACACACACACACACACGAGCTCGGACTCGACCCCCGCAACCTCAACTAGGTGAGTATATACACACACACACCCCTGCAACTTCAATTAGGTAAGTACACACACACACACACACGCACACACACACAAAACCAAACAAAAAACACACACACAAAGCCAAACACACACACGCACACATACCTCACACACACACACAGACACACACACACACCACACTCACATTATATCTCCTCACACAGTCACACACACACACTTACACCTCACATTGTTACACACGCACATACATACACACGTTAAACCTCCTCCCGCAGATCACACACACACGTTATGCCTCCTCACACAGTCACACACACACACACACACACACACACACGTACTCATATACAACAGGCCTAGTGTCTAATCGGCATGTGCCTAGGACAAAATGGTAACTAACACACACACACACCACAGGGACATCGATTGGGATAACCTTCAGCCTCATAGGGGTCCCGAAACATGTAGAGCCAAGACGATGGATGTGGTACAGGTAAACCTCATGCATCAACACGTCAGCGACACTACCAGAGAGAGAGGGGAGGATGAACGAGCAATACTGGACCTTGTGTTCACCCTGAGCAGTTCAGACACTGAGGACATCACATATGAGAGGCCCCTTGGAGCTAGTGATCACGTGGTTCTGTTTTTTGATTACATAGTAGAGTTACAAGTGAAGAGTGTAACATGAGCCGAATGGGAAAAGCCAAACTATAAGAGAGGGGACTACACAAGAATGAGAAACTTCCTGCGGGAGGTCCAGTTGGACAGATAACTGGTACGAAAGTCATTTAACGAAATGATGGAATATGTAACAACAAAATGCAAGGAGGAAGAGGAAAGGTTTGTTCCCAAGGGCAACTGAAATAATTGGAACACCAAAGCGAGTCCTTGGTTTACCCGAAGGTGTTGGGAGGCAAAAACGAAGTGCACCAGGGAATGGAAAAGGTACAGGAGGCAAACGACCCAGGAAAATAAAGAGACTAGTCGAAGAGCCAGAAACAAGTATGCACAGATAAGGAGGGAGGCCCAGCGACAGTACGAAAACGACATAACATCGAAAGCCAAGTCTGACCCGAAACTGCTGTATAACCACATTAGCAGGAAGACAACAGTCAAAAACCAGGTGATCGGCTAAGGAAAGAAGGCCTCTGGGTGAGCAGAACAGAGGGGGACGCCAACAACGAATATACCAAAAAGTGAAAGTTAAGACACATGTGCAACATCTGGATATCTTTATTGTAGACGTTTCGTCATCCAGTGGCTTTATCAAAACAGATTCTAGGACATAATTGGAAGACAGTAGGACTATATACAAAAGGTGAGGTAATCAGTCCCTCAGCCTTGGAGTTAGTGTTCACAGCATCGTGGTGGAGGAGAATCTGTAGCAAAGGCAAGAAGACTGGCGATTATATAGACGTCAGTGGACAAGGACGTGCAGCAGATGAGGGCCTAGTCACTGGTAGGCGGGATTCCCCAGTTTAAGTCCTTCCCAAAGAGATGGGTTAGTTGTAGCAGCCGTGAAGAAGTTCTTGTAGATGTCCTCTGAACCAAGATTCCATGATGTTGCAGATGTCAGACACTGCAACATCATGCAATCTTGGTTCAGAGGACATCTACAAGACCTTCTTCACGGCTGCTACAACTAACCCATCTCTTTGGGAAGGACCTACTTCCACTGGGGAATCCCACCTACCAGTGACTATGCCCTCGTCTGCTGCAAGTCCTTATCCACTGACGCCTATATAACCGCCAGTCTTCTTGCATTTGCTCCAGATTCTCCTCCACCACGATGCTGTGAACACTAACTCCAAGGTTGAGGGACTGATTACCTCAACTTTTGTATATAGTTCTACTGTCTTCCAATCATGTCCTAGAATCTGTATTGATAAAGCCACTGGATGGCGAAACGTCTACAATAAAGATATCCAGATGTTGCACATGTGTCTTAACTTTCATATTGTCGGTATTTTAAACCTTTCTTGCACATACCAAAAAGTGTTGGATGACATACACACAACTTTAGAGGAGGGGAAGAAGCTGCTAAGGGACTTCGATACCTAAAAGGCAATTGAACCATACATCTCCTCGTGGGTCCTTAGAGAGGGAGCAGAATTGCTGTGTGCCACTAACCACAATCTTCAACACATCCGTTGAAACTGGTCAACTACCTGAGGTATGGAAGACGGCAAATTTAGTACCCGTATTTAAAAAAGGATACAGAAAAGAGGCACTAAATTATAGACCAGTGTCACTGACGTGTATATTATGCAAAGTCATGAAGAAGATTATCAGGATGAGAGAGGTGGAGCATTTGGGGCGGACAAGAATATAAACGCCATCCAGTACGGATTTAAGGAACGCAAATTCTGTGTGACAAACATACTGGAGTTTCATGATAAGGTAACAGAAGTAAGACACGAGAGTGAGGGGTGGGTTGATTACATCTTGTTGGATTGCAAGAAGGCCTTCGATACAGTTCCTCACAGAAGATTATTGTAGAAGCTAAAGTATCAGGCGCATATAACAGGCAGGGCACTGCAAGGGATCAGAGAATATCTGACAGGGAGGCAACAAGACATAGTACGTGATGAGCTATCACAGTGGGCACCTGTGACGAGCAGAGTCCCCACTGGGGACGGTCCTAGGACCGGTGCTATTTCTTGTATATGTGAATGACATGATGGAAGGGTTAGACTCAGATGAGTCCCTGTTTGCAGATAATGTGAAGTTAATGAGGAGAATTAAATCAGATGAGGATCAAGTAGGACTTAAAAGGGACCTGGAAAGGCTGGACATGTGGTCCAGCAACTGGCTTCTCGAATTTAACCCCGCCAAATGCAAAGTCATGAAGATCTGGGAAGGGTCAAGAAGACCGCAGACAGAGTATAGGCTAGGTGGCCAAAGATTGCAAACCACGCTCAAGGTGAAAGGTCTTGTGGCGAGTATAAAACTGAGCATGTCTCCTGAAACACATATCAACCAGATAACTGCTGTAGCATATGAACGCCTGGTAAACCTAGGAATAGCGCTCCAATACCTTCGCAAGGAATCGTTCGAGACACCGTACACCGTGTACATCAGGCCCATACTGGAGTATGCAGCACCTGTTTGGAACCCACACTTGATCAAGCACGTCAAGAAATTAGGGAAAGTGCAAAGGTTGCGACAAGGTTAGTTCCAAAGCTATGGGGAATGTCCTACGAAAAAAGGTTAAAGGAAATCGGCCTGACGACACTGGAGGACAGGTGGGTTAGGGGAGACATGATAAAGACATACAAAATACTGCGTGGAATAGACAAGGTGGACAGAGACAGGATGTTCCAGAGAGGGGACACAGAAACAAGGGGTCGCAATTGGAAGTTGAAGACCCAGATGAGTCAAACGGATGTTAGGAAGTATTTCTTCAGTCATAGTCAGGAAGTGGAATAACCTAGCAAGTGAGGTAGTGGAGGCAGGAAATATTCATAGCTTCAAGATGAGGTATGATAAAGCTAATGGAGCAGGGAGAGAGAGGACCTAGTAGAATTCAGTGAAGAGGCGGGTCCAGGAGCTGAGTCTCGACCGCTGCAAGTACAATTAGATGAGTACACACACACACACACACACACACGTTATTCCTCCTCACACAGTCACACACACACACACACACACACACACACACACACACACACACACACACGTTATACATCCTCAGACAGTCACACACTCACACTCTCACATAAATTCACACACACCTGGTATACTTCCTTACGCACACACGCACACACCCATGTTATACCTCCACACTCACACACGCACGTTATACCACGTCACACACACGCACACCTTATACCTCCTCACAGTCACACACACACAACGTTATACCTCCTCACACAGTCACACACACACACACTCACACACACACACACACACACACACACACACACACACACACACACACACACACACACACAAACGTTTTACCGTCTCTCACAGTCACATACACACGTTATACCTCCCGACAGTCACACACACACATACATACACGTCATACCTCCACACACAGCCACACGCACACTCACACACACCTTATTCCTCCTCACACACGCACAGTCGGGCGCAACTGAGCTCGTGAATTCGCGGTATTTTCTGACTGTATCATAGGAATATTGGTGTGTGCAAACATAATAGTGGATATAAACACTTAAAACCCGCAAAAAGGAAATATAAGTGATCACAGGAGAGAAAACATAGACAATAGTGCCAAGTGATAAGTGCCGGCCCAGAATAAGGAAGTGGAGCAGTTGGGAACTAGACCTAAGAGCGTTTGCACACAGTACGTAGAGGCGTATTTGAAGAATAAGTCCGACCCAATATCAGGGAAATAAGAGATAGGTATAGTTGTGTCAGTAAATACAATGAGTGCAGTGAATTGAGGAGAAGTATCGCACCGCTGCAACTACGCGGGACCCAGGTGCTGGACGTATAGTACTGAGCCTTTTTGTGGTTGTATGGGGGAGTTGGGTCTGGTCCTGCAACACTGTTAACTGAGGGTCTTAAACCATGCTCTGGAGAGCTGAATATCATAATAGAACACTCAACACTTAGTAAGGGGGAGTAACTGGAAAGCGACTTTAGCGGTGCCACACACATCAACGAAGCACAGGCGCATAGGCCAGGAAAAACACTCATATTGTAAGCATGTTTATTCAGGCATACACAGGTAATGTGCATGGATTGCCACAAATAGCAGCATAGTTGGAGAGAACCTAGTGTAGAGAAACTGGAGAGAGCCCAAAAAGCCAGACAGTGATTTATTTTACTGCTAAATTAAGGTAGAATCCAGGAAAGAAGGCTCTGGTGACAAGATAGTAACGCGCACACACACACCCAGTTGCACACGCATGTGAACATATGAAGGCCATAAATTCTCACACACACAAACACTTGTAGTCCCTACCCTAACGGATACATCTCACATACCCTCTCCCACACCCTCTCACCCACACTCTCACCCACACACTCCCTCACCCACACACTCCCTCACCCACACACTCCCTCACACACGCACTCCCTCACACACGCACTCCCTCACACACGCACACTCCCTCACACACGCACACTCCCTCACACACACACACTCCCTCACACACACACACTCCCTCACACACACACACTCCCTCACACATACACACTCCCTCACACACACACACTCCCTCACACACACGCACTCCTCACACACACGCACTCCCTCACACACACGCACTCCCTCACACACACGCACTCCCTCACACACACGCACTCCCTCACACACACGCACTCCCTCACACACACGCACTCCCTCACACACACGCACTCCCTCACACACACGCACTCCCTCACACACACGCACTCCCTCACACTCACGCACTCCCTCACACACGCACTCCCTCACACACGCACTCCCTCACACACGCACTCCCTCACACACGCACTCCCTCACACACGCACACTCCCTCACACACACACACACTCCCTCACACACACGCACACTCCCTGGACATGTGGTCCAGTAACTGGCTTCTCGAATTCAATCCAGCCAAATGCAAAGTCATGAAGATTGGGGAGGGGCAAAGAAGACCGCAGACAGAGTATAGGCTAGGTGGACAAAGACTACACACCTCACTCAGTGTGAAGGCTTACTCAGCCCTGTAACAACTTGAGTCAGTATTACTCAGGCTGGCTCCTCCTCAGGAAAATTAGTGAATAGAAAAAGAAATAATAACAGACAAACATAAACACTTTATTATATAGAAAATATAAAATATAAAACACTTAAAAATGAAATACTGATCCTACATTAAAGAAAATGAAAAATGAAAAATATAAATGATGTCTGAATTCAACGCTAATTTAAATGTACATAAAACGTGGGTGTCTGGTGTTGGTGACACTGTTGTTGAAATCGTAGCCGTTGCTGATGGGGGGGGGGGGGGTCGCAGGTGTTGGGGACCACCACTGGCTAGATCTTCACAGATTATTGCCGTGAGTATAATATCCGGATGACAGGAAAGCAGGTTCTTTACCGCTGCAATGATGTGGGGTTATGTCCTGCAATTTCATACAGGTGCACAGGTAGTGAGATCAAATTGGCGAAGTCTCTGGACGTTAGTCCTTCTCCATCATTTCTCCTCGTTGATTGCCAGGTGACCCTCACTGACATCTAAGAGTAGAGTTGGGAGCTGTGAGTCTAGTGATTTACTGTTTAACCAGAGCCCCACACGTCACCTTTCGGGGGGGGGGGGGAAGAGGGAGGGGAAGGGATATCGGGAGCTAGACTGACCCTACCTTAACAAGCAGCCGGCAGTCAAACTATCACTTTCAGGGAGGGGGAGAAAAGGCGGGAAAAACGGGAGCGTGACTTACCCTACCTTAACAAGCAGCCGGCAGACAAACTATCAATTTCAGGGAGGGGGAGAAAAGGCGGGAAAAACGGGAGCTTGACTTACCCTACCTTAACTAGAAGCCGGCACTGAAACTACTGTTACTATATATATTCCCTCTACACCTATCTATTGAACTTTTCCCTCACACTCAGGGAGAAAGACCTTGGGGTGACCATAGCACCGAGCACATCACCGGAGGCACACATCAACCAAATAACAGCTGCAGCATATGGGCGCCTGGCAAACCTGAGAATAGCGTTCCGATACCTTAATAAGGAATCGTTCAAGACACTGTACACTGTGTATGTTAGGCCCATACTGGAGTATGCAGCACCAGTCTGGAACCCACACCTGGTCAAGCACGTCAAGAAGTTAGAGAAAGTACAAAGGTTTGCAACAAGGCTAGTCCCAGAGCTCAAGGGAATGTCGTACGAGGAAAGGTTAAGGGAAATCGGACTGACGACACTGGAGGACAGAAGGGTCAGGGGAGACATGATAACGACATACAAGATACTGCGGGGAATAGACAAGGTGGACAGAGATAGGATGTTCCAGAGAGGGGACACAGGGACAAGGGGTCACAACTGGAAGCTGAAGACTCAGACGAGTCACAGGGACGTTAGGAAGTATTTCTTCAGTCATAGAGTTGTCAGCAAGTGGAATAGCCTAGCAAGTGAAGTAGTGGAGGCAGGAACCATACATAGTTTTAAGAAGAGGTATGACAAAGCTCAGGAAGCACAGAGAGAGAGGATCCAGTAGCGATCAGTGAAGAGGTGGGGACAGGAGCCGAGTCTCGACCCCTGCAACCACAATTAGGTGAGTACAATTAGGTGAGTACACACACGCACACTCCCTCACACACACACACACACACTCCCTCACACACACGCACACACTCCCTCACACACACGCACACTCCCTCACACACACGCACACTCCCTCACACACACGCACACTCCCTCACACTCACGCACACACCCTCACACACACGCACACGCCCTCACACACACACACTCCATCACACACACACACACTCCCTCACACACACACACACACTCCCTCACACACACGCACACACTCCCTCACACACACGCACACCCCCTCACACACACGCACACTCCCTCACACACACGCACACTCCCTCACACACACGCACACTCCCTCACACTCACGCACACACCCTCACACACACGCACACGCCCTCACACACACACACTCCATCACACACACACACACTCCCTCACACACACCACACACACTCCCTCACACACACACACACACTCCCTCACACACACACACACACACACTCCCTCACACACACACACACACACACTCCCTCACACACACACTCCCTCACACACACACACTCCCTCACACACACACACACACACACTTCCTCACACACACACACACACTCCCTCACACACACACTCCCTCACACACACTCCCTCACACACACACTCCCTCACACACACACTCCCTCACACACACACTCCCTCACACACACACTCCCTCACACACACACTCCCTCACACACACACTCCCTCACACACACACACTCCCTCACACACACTCCCCCTCACACACTCCCCCTCACACACACTCTCCTCACACACACTCTCCCTCACACACACTCTCCCTCACACACACTCTCCCTCCACACACACTCCCTCACACACACACTCCCTCACACACACTCTCCCTCACACACACTCTCCCTCACACACACTCTCCCTCACACACACTCTCCCTCACACACACTCTCCCTCACACACACTCTCTCCCTCCCTCTCTTTTTCTATCTCTCTCTCTCTCCTATTCCACTTCTACACTCACACTCTCTTACATTCTGTCTTTTATGCTCTCTCTCACACACACTCTCCCGCTCCCGCTCTCCCGCTCCCGCTCTCCCGCTCTCCCGATCCCGCTCTCCCGATTCCGCTCTCCCGCTCTCCGCTCCCGCTCTCCCGCTCTCCCTGCTCCCGCTCTCCCCTGCTCCCGCTCTCCCCTGCTCCCGCTCTCCCCTGCTCCCGCTCTCCCCTGCTCCCGCTCTCCCCTGCTCCCGCTCTCCCCTGCTCCGCTCTCCCCTGCTCCTGCTCTCCCTGCTCCCGCTCTCCCGCTCCCCGCTCTCCCGCTCCCCCGCTCTCCCGCTCCCCCGCTCTCCCGCTCCCCCGCTCCCCGCTCTCCCGCTCCCCCGCTCTCCCGCTCCCCCGCTCTCCCGCTCCCCCGCTCTCCCCCCTCCCCCGCTCTCCCGCTCCCCCGCTCTCCCCCGCTCCCGCTCTCCCCCGCTCCCGCTCTCCCCCGCTCCCGCTCTCCCCCCGCTCCCGCTCTCCCCCGCTCCCGCTCTCCCCCGCTCCCGCTCTCGCTCTCCCACTCCCGCTCTCCCCCGTTCCCGCTCTCCCCCGCTCCCGCTCTCCCCCGCTCCCGCTCTCCCCCGCTCCCGCTCTCCCCGCTCCCTCTCTCCCCGCTCCCGCTCTCCCGCTCTCCCTCTCCCGCTCTCCCGCTCCCGCTTCTCCCGCTCCCGCTCTCCAGCTCCCGCTCTCCCGCTCCCACTCTCCCACTCCCGCTCCCGCTCTCCCGCTCCCGCTCTCCCGCTCTCCCGCTCCCGCTCTTCCTCTCCCTCTCCGCTCCCGCTCTCCTGCTCTCCCGCTCTCCTGCTCTCCCGCTCTCCCGCTCCCGCTCTCCCGCTCCCGCTCTCCCGCTCCCGCTCTCCCGCTCCCGCTCTCCCGCTCCCGCTCTACCGCTCCCGCTCTCTCACACTCTCTCCCTCGCTTGCACTCTCACACCTCTCACAATCTCACACTCTCTAACACTCACACCTCAATCTCTCACACTCTCTCTTTCGCATTCTCACTCTCACACACTCTCACAGTCTTTCACTCTCTCATACTCTCACTCTCTCGCACTCCCCACACTCCCAGCCTCTTGCACAGTCACACTCTCTCATACTCCCTCACTATCACACTAACACTTTCTAACTCACATTCCCTCACTCACTCTCTCACGAACCCTCCCGCTCACACTCACACACCTTCCCACCCACCCTCACACACACACACACACACACACACACAATCTCTCTCTCTCTCTCTCCGATTGCATTTTCTTGGACTGCAATAAAGGCCTTTGACACAGTTCCTAATATGAGATTAGTACAGAAGCTAGAGGATCAGGCACATATAACAGGAAGAGCATGGCAATGGAGCAGAGAACACCTAACAGAGAGGCAACAGCGAGTCATGGTGATGACGTTTCACAGAGGGCGCCTGTGACGAGCGAGGTCCCACAGGGGTCAGTCCTGGGACCAGTGCTATTCTTGGCATATGTGAATGACATCACGGAAAGGATAGACTCAGAAGTGTCCCTGTTTGCAGATGATGTGAAATTAATGAGAATTAAATAAGATACGGACCAGATAGGTCTACAAAGAAATCTGGATAGGCTGGACGCGTGGTCCAGCAACTGATTCCTAGAATTTAACCCCGCCAAATGCAAAGTCATGAAGATCACAGTACGCAGCACCAGTTTGGAACCCACACCTAGCCAAACACGTCAATAAATTAGAGAAAGTGCTAAGGTTTGCAACAAGGCTGGTTCCAGAGCTAAGGGAAATGTCCTACTAAGAAAGGTTAAAGGAAATCGGTCTGATGACACTGGAGGATAGGAGGATCAGGGGAGACATGATAACGACAAACAAAATACTGCGTGGAAGAGATGAGGTGGACAGAGACAGGTTGTTCCAGAGCATATGGGACCCAGAGACAAGGGGTCACAATTGGAAGCTGAAGACTCAGATGAGTCAAAGGTATGTTGGGAAGTATTTATTCAGCCACAGAGTTGTTAGGAATAGCCTTGGAAGCGATGTAGTGGAGGCAGGAACCAAACATAGTTTTAAGACAAGGCATGATAAAGCTCAAGGAACATGTAGAGAGAGGACCCAGTAGTTGAGTACACACACACGCGCCCACACACACATGTGCACACACACACACACATACACACACATATGAAGAGATCAACAGAGGGAGCAACAGAGCAATGGTGGACACCGTTGCTGAGGTGGCAAGAAGAGCTCACTCCTGCAGAGCAAAGTTGCTGGTTATGGGAGATTTCAACCACAGGGAGATTGGAAAAACCTGGAGCCACATGGGGGTCCCGAAACATGGAGAGCCAAGATGTTGGACGTGGTGCTGGAAAACCTCATGCACTAACATGTTAAGGACACTACCAGAGTGAGGAAGGAAGGATGAACCAGCAAGATTTGACCTTGTGTTTACCCTGGGCAGCTCAGACATTGAGGACATCAAGTATGAGAGTCCCCTAGGAGCTAGAGACCAAGTGGTTCTGTGCTTTGAATACATAGTAGAGCTGCAAGTGGAGAGAGTAACAGGAGTTGAATGGGAATAGCCTGACTATAAAAGAGGGGACTACATAGGGTTGAAGAACTTCCTGCGGGAGGTTCCGTGGGACAGAGAACTGGCAGGAAAGCCAGTAAACGAAATGATGGAATATGTAACAACAAAATGCAAGGAGGCAGTGGAAAGGTTTATTCCCAAGGGCAACAGAAACAACGGGAAGACCAGAACGAGCCCCTGGTTTACACGACGGTGTAACGAGGCAAAAACAAAGTGCAATAGAGAATGGAAAAAGTACAGAAGGCAGAGAACACACGAAAATAGGCAGATCAGTCGCAGAGCCAGGAACGAATATGCACAGGTAAGGAGGGAGGCCCAGCGACAGTATGAAAATGACATAGCATCGACAATCAAGACTGACCCGAAACTGTTGTATAGCCACATCAGGAGGAAGACAACGGTCAAAGACCAGGTGATCAGATTAAGGACAGAAGGTGGAGAACTCACAAGAAATGATCTGGAGGTATGTGAGAAGCTAAACAGGAGATTTAAGGAAGTTTTCACAGTAGAGACAGGAAGGGCTGTGGGAAGACAGCACAGAAGGGAACATCAAAAGGGAATATACCAACAAGTGTTTGGATGACATACGAACAACCGAGGAGGAGGTGAAGAAGCTCCTAAGCGACCTTGATACGTCAAAGGCAATGGGACCGGACATCTACCCATGGGTCCTTAGAGAAAGAGCAGAGATGTTGTGCGTGCCTCTAACCACAATCTTCAACACATCCCTTGAAACTGGGCAACTACCTGAGAAATCGAAGACAGCAAGTGTAGTCCCCATATTTAAGAAAGGAAACAGAAACGAGGCACTAAACTACAGACCTGTGTCTCTGACATGTATTGTGTGCAAAGTCATGGAGAAGATTATCAGGAGGAGAGTGGTCGAACACCTGGAACGGAACAAGATTATAAATGAAAACCAGCATGGGTTCATGGAATGCAAATCTTGTATCACAAACCTCCTGGAGTTTTATGACAAGGTAACATAAGACACGAGAGAGAGGGGTGGGTAGATTGCGTTTTCCTAGACTGCAGGAAGGCCTTTGACACAGTTCCCCACAAGAGGTTAGTGCAGAAGCTGGAGGATCAGGCGCATGTAACAGGGAGGGCACTGCAATGGATCAGGGAATACCTGACAGGGAGGCAGCAACGAGTCATGGTACGTGAAGAGGTATCACAGTGGGCGCCTGTGAAGAGTGGGGTCCCACAATGGTCAGTTCTAGGACCGGTGCTATTTTTGATATATGTGAACGACATGATGGAAGGGATAGACTCTGAAGTGTCCCTATTCGCATATGATGTGAAGTTGATGAGAAGAATTAAATCGGATGAGGATGATGCAGGACTGCAAAGAGACCTGGACAGACTGAACATGTGATCCAGTAACTGGCTTCTCGAATTCAATCATGCCAAATGCAAAGTCATGAAGATTAGGGAGGGGCAAAGAAGACCGCAGACAGAGTATAGGCTAGGGGGACAAAGACTACAGACCTCACTCAGGGAGAAAGACCTCGGGGTGACCATAACACCGAGCACGTCACCGGAGGCACACATCAACCAAATAACTGCTGCAGCATACGGGCGCCTGGCAAACCTGAGAATAGCGTTCCGATACCTTAATAAGGAATCGTTCAAGACACTGTACACTGTGTATGTTAGGCCCATACTGGAGTATGCAGCACCAGTCTGGAACCCACACCTGGTCAAGCACGTCAAGAAGTTAGAGAAAGTACGAAGGTTTGCATCAAGGCTAGTCCCAGAGCTCAGGGGAATGTCGTACGAGGAAAGGTTGAGGGAACTCGAACTGACGACACTGGAGGACAGAAGGGTCAGGGAAGACATGATAACGACATACAAGATACTGCGGGGAATAGACAAGGTGGACAGAGATAGGATGTTCCAGAGAGGGGACAGGAACAAGGGGTCACAACTGGAAGCTGAAGACTCAGACGAGTCACAGGGACGTTAGGAAGTATTTCTTCAGTCATAGAGTCGTCAGGAAGTGGAATAGCCTAGCAAGTGAAGTAGTGGAGGCAGGAACCATACATAGTTTTAAGAAGAGGTATGATAAAGCTCAGGAAGCAGAGAGAGAGAGGTCCTAGTAGCGATCATTGAAGAGGCGGGGCCAGGAACTGAGTCTCGACCCCTGCAACCACAATTAGGTGAGTACAATTAGGTGAGTACACACATGGCCATGCATACACACACACACACACACACACACACACACACACACACACAGACACACACACTCAAGCTTGTGTACACACACACACACGCACACACATGCGCACACGCACGCACACACACACATGCACGCACATGTGCATGCATACACACAAAGCACGTGCACACATGCACACACACACATGCACACACACACACACACACATGCACACACACACACACACATGCGCACACACGCACGCACACACATACACACACGCACACACACACACACACACACCCACAGACACACGCGCACGCACACACACTGGACACCACGTGCGCGAGTCACGCCTTCCGTGCTCCGCGAATATAAGTGTTTTTGAGGGCTACCAAAGTGTACTGCAAGGGTTGCTAAGTGTGTTAGGGAAGTGAGCAATTCCTTGAAGCGATTTACAATCTGCCTGAGCCACATAAGTGTGGGGAGAGACACAATTTTATAAGTGATCTAGAAAGTGAAACATGGTGGCGCATTCAGAGCGGGCAGGCTAGCGAGTGTGCTCAGGTGACGTTGCCATGTGTCACCCAAGAAAGATAATAAAGTGAAACAAATGTCTATCCAGTGAAAGAAATACAGTGAATAGGGTACATTATATAACGAGAAGAAATTGAGGAGGATCTACACCAGGACAACACATCGAGCTGGACAATCTACAGGCTGCTACAGCTGCATTGCAAGTACTGTAATCACCTATGCATGGTGTTTAGGTGTGGGTTTCGGGTTAAAATTAACCGCCAAACTGATTGTGAATGGTCTAACTCTCCCAGCACGATAAAGAATAGGCACTCAAGTACTCAGTAAGGAATAGCAATTGGTAATCTATGGAACAAGGCGAGTAAGCTACTATAAGCATAGGTGGTAGTAAAAGTATACAGGGCAGCATTGTAAGTAGGTGCAGGTCAAGTCACAGGAGGGTGGGGGTCAGGTCACAAGAGGTTGTGGTCAGACTCCACATAACACTCCAATGCAAAATTCCACCTACTTTTCAGACACTTAATAAACCCACACAATTCCACACACAATTCCACACACACATACTCACCCCTTCCCCACCAACCTCTCACTTCTTCCTCTGATGTCCCCCTCTCTCATTCACCCTCCTCCTCCTCCCCACCTCTACCATTTTCCCCCCTCTCCCATTCTCCCCAATGCTTCTCCCTCTTTCTCACTCCCCATATTCCCCCTAAATCCCCCTCCTCACCCTTCGCCCATATAGCCACTGTCCACAGTTCCTCCTCTACCTCCCCCCCCCCACACCCGGACAAACACACTACTAACCTAACACACAGAATTACCTAAGTTTTCCATTCTGAGGCAACCAAAATAAAAAACATGGGTTGCCAGAGAGCAGGAAGGAAAACAAAAGGACAGGAGGATGAATCTGCAAAGGAAGATTGGGCAGCAGAGCTCACAAAAAGGGAACATGAATGGGAAAAGAAACTAGAAGAACTTAGCATGAGAATGGAAGTGAGGATAGATATGGAAAGCAAGAAGCGGGAGATGCAAGTCATAGCAGCAGAGGATAGGATACAAAGATTAGAAGAGGAACTGAAAATCTGAAACAGCCTAGAGAACTAAAGAACATTTTGGGAATGACATCAGAGACTGCTGCCTCAGTCACAAATATGGGGACTCTAGGGAAAGAAGGAGCAAAATTGCATGAAGAAGCTCTATCAGAGGGAACTGTAGTAAATGAAAGAGCTAAGCTATATGTGGAGGCCCTAACAGACCACAGCAGAGCCCAAGGAAAGCCAAGAAGAGAAAGTGACAGGCCACTTAGCCCAAGTACAATAGATAGTGAAACTGAAGGAAGGAAAGCTGAAATGGAGGAAATTAATTTGAATTAGTGGATACATAAGGATGTGCAGTGGGAGAATGAAAGGAAGAGACCAGTTTTTGGGTATGGGCTCCAGGAAGTTGAAGGGGAAACATATGAAGCAAGAAAGCAAGGGGGAAAATGCAATTGAAAGCATAATAAAAGCAATAGGAGAAGATGACATGATGCAGCTGGAAAATTTTCGGAAAATAGGGGGGTTTGCAACAAGAAAAACCCGGCCAGTAAAAGTGACTTTCAAGGCAGAATCGATTCGGAACAGGATCCTGCAGGAGAAAGCAAGGGTAAGGGACATGCCGGCATACAGGAAGATGTATCTCGACAGCGACAGAACACAAGAAGGCAGAAACAGAGAGATGGTACAAAGGCGAAAGGAGGAAAGTGAGGCGATGGAGGAGACAGACAGGAGATCCCAGACCCAGGAAGATAATATACAGCCTCCCTCACAACTTCCTATAGAAGCCCCCCAACTAGGTCAACCCCAGTGCAACCAAACATTCTAAACCAAAACACCCATGCCATATCCAATGCCCCCACCCATGGCATTACAAACTCCACCCCCACAGCAACCACCCACAGTTCCTTATAAGTTCTCCCACTTCCCCAACCCCAATGTACCCCCCCCCCAGACCACAGTCTTAGAAAAGAAGTTGAAGGTGTGGTATACAAATGAAGATGGAATAACAAGTGTGAGGAGCGGCATGAAAGAATCAAGGAGGCATCCCCAGACATAATAGCACTCACAGAAACAAAACTCACGAGAATAACAGATGCAATCTTTCCACCCTGATATCAAATCCTCATGAATGACAGAGGGAGGAGAGGGTGAGGAGGAATTGCACTGCTCATTAAAAACCAATGGAGTTTTGAGAAAATGGAAGGAATGGATGGCATGGACGAAAGGGACTACTTAGTAGAAACAATCCAGCCTGAGGGACATAAGGTGATAATTGCAGTAATGTACAACCCACCACAGAACTGCAGGATGCCAAGAGAGGAATACGATGAGAGCAACAGAGCAATGGTTGACACACTAGCCGAGGTGGCCAGAAGAGCACATATGGGGGAGCAAAGTTACTAGTTATGGGTGATTTCAATCACAAGGAGATTGACTGGGAAAACCTGGAGCCCCATGGGGGTCCCAAAACATGGAGAGCCAAGATGATGGATGTGGTACTGGAAAACCTCATGCATCAACATGTAAGAGACACTGCCACAGAGAGAGGTTAGGATGATCCAGCAAGACTGGATCTTGTATTCACCTTGAGTAGTTCGGACATCAAAGATATTATGTATGAAAGACCCCTAGGAGCTAGTGATCATATGGTTCTGTGCTTTGATTACAAAGTTGAGCTTCAAGTGAAGAAGGTACCAGGAATAGGATGGGAAAAACCAAACTACAAAAGGGGGAACTACTCAGGCATGAGGAACTTCCTGCAAGACATTCAGTGGGAGAGGGAACTGACAGGAAAACCAGTACAAGAAATGATGGACTATGTGACAACAAAATGCAAGGAGGCAGAGGAGAGGTTTGTTCCCAAGGGAAACAGAAATAATGGGAAGAACAGAATGAGTCTTTGGTTCACCCAAAGGTGTAGGGAGGCTAAAACTAGGTGTACTAGAGAATGGAAAAGTTACAGAAGACAGAGAACTCAGGAAAATAAAAAGATTAGCCAAAGAGCCAGAACGAATATGCACAGATAAGAAGGGAGGCTCAGCGACAATATGAAAATGACATCGCATCGAAAGTCAAGTCTGACCCGAAGCTGATGTATAGCCGCATCAGGAGGAAAACAACAGTCAAGAACCAGGTAATCAGACTGAGGAAGGGTGATGGGGAGTTCACGAGAAACGACTGAGAGGTATATGAGCTCAACACGAGATTTAAAGAAGTATTTACAGTGGAAACCAGTAGGACTCCATGAAATCAGAACAGGGGGGTACACCAACAAGTGCTGGATGAGGTACACACAACCAAGGAGGAGGTGAAGAAGCTGCTATGTGAACTTGGCACCTCAAAGGCGGTGGGACCAGACATCTCTCCATGGGTCCTTAGAGAGGGAGTAGAGATGCTGTGTGTGCAATTAACAAAGATCAACACATCCATTGAAACTGGGCAACTCCATGAGGTGTGGAAGATGGCAAATGTAGTCCCAATTTTTAAAAAGGTAGACAGACATGAGGCATTAAACTACAGACCTGTGTCACTAACGTGTATAATATGCAAAGTCATGGAGATCATCAGGAGGAGAGTGGTGGAGCACCTGGAAAGAAACAAGTGTATAATCGACAACCAGCACGGTTTCAGGGAAGGAAAATCCTGTGTCACAAACCTACTGAAGTTTTATGACAAGGTGACAGAAGTATGACAAGAGAGAGAGGGGTGGATCGACTGTATTTTTTTGGACTGCATGAAGGTCTTCGATACAGTTCCTCACAAGAGGTTACTGCAAAAGCTAGAGGATCAGGCACACATAACAGGAAAGGCACTGCAAGGGATCAGAGAATACCTGACAAGGAGGCAACAACGAGTCATGGTACGTGACGAAGTGTCAGAGTGGGGGCCTGTGACAAGCGGGCTTCCACAGGGGTCAGTCCTAGGACCTGTGCTGCTTTTGGTATATGTGAATGACATAATGGAAGGGATAGACTCATAAGTGTCCTTGTTTGCAGATGATGTGAAGTTAATGAGAAGAATCAAATCGGACAAGGATCACGCAGGACTACAAAGAGACGTGGACAGGCTACAAGCCTGGTCCAGCAACTGGCTCCTTGAGTTTAACCCTGCCAAATGCAAAGTCATGAAGACTGGGGAAAGGCAAAGAAGACTGCACACACAATATAGTCTAGATGGCCAAAGACTGCAAACCTCACTCAAGGAAAAAGATCTGGGGGTGAGTATAACACCGAGCACATCTCCTGAGGCACATATCAATCGGATAACTGCTGCAGCATACGGGCGTCTGGCAAACCTACGGATAGCGTTCCGATACCTCAGTAAGGAATCGTTCAAAAGACTGTATACCATTTACGTCAGACCCATACTGGAGTATGCAGCACCAGTTTGGAATCCACACCTGATCAAGCACGTCAAGAAATTAGAGAAAGTGCAAAGGTTTGCAACAAGACTAGTTCCAGAGCTAAAGGGATTGTCCTACGAAGAAAGGTTGAGGGTAATCGGCCTGACGACACTTGAGGGCAGGAGGGTCAGGGGAGACATGATAACAACATATAAAATACTGCACAGAATAGACAAGGTGGGAAAAGACAGGATGTTCCATAGATGGGACACAGAAACAAGAGGTCACAATTCGAAGTTGAAGACTCAGATAAATGAAAGGGATGTTAGGAAGTATTTCTTCAGAGTTGTCAGGTAGTGGAATAACCTAGAAAGTGACATAGTGGAGGCGGGAACCATACATAGTTTTAAAGAGAGGTTTGATAAAGCTCATGGAGCAGGGAGAGAGAGGACCTAGATGAAATCAGTGAAGAGGCAGGAGCTACGAATCGACCCCTGCAACCTCAAATAGGTGAGTACAAATGGGGGAGTACACACACACACGCACCCACACACACACGCACACATATGCCCATACACACATACGCGCACACACACATTTGCGCAAACACACACATACGCACGCACAAACATACGCACACACACACACCTAAGCGCACAAACACACATACGCGCGCGCGCACACACACACACACGCACACACACACAAACATCCTCCTAACCATCTATTCCCCTCCCCCTAACCAGGATGAGGACAAGGGGCTCCAAGGATGAATCTGGGAGGGAGGAATGGGAGGTTGAGCTCAAAAAAAGGGAGGGAGATGGGGAAGGAGACTAGATGAGCTGGAAAGGAAAATGGAAGAGAAGTTAGCAGCAGAATACAGAAGGAGGAAGCAACAGGCCACAGCAGCAGAAATCAAGATAGAGAGATTAGAAGAGGAGCTGAGACATCTGAAACAGCACAGAGACAAAGATATTACAGAAGTAGCATCGGCAATGGATACATCAAACACAGACAACAGGTCTGAAGGAAGCATGGAAACTAAACTGTATCCAGAGGTCCTGTCAAACCCACATGGGGCCAAAACAAAGACAGGGAGCACACTAGGACAGAATGAGAGGTTGGAAGACATTGAAGGAACTAGGACATGTGCAAGGACCTTACCAGATACCTGTGGGGGCCAGGAGCAGGTGAGCAGGAAGGATAAACCAAGAAGCATAGGGGCCATAACTAGGGAAGGGACTGAAGGAAGGAACACTCCACGGGAAGGAACTAAAACACATCAGTGGATGCAATGGGAGTCACAGTGGGAGGTGGAAAGGTAGAGATCCGTGTTTGTCTATGGGCTAGACGAAGCTAAAGAGGAAACTTATGATGAAAGAAAGCAAAAGGAGAAAAAAGCAATTAAAGATATCAGAAGGGATAGGCGGGGGGACATGACCCGGTGGAAATTTTCGGAGAAGGATGGTTACAAAGAAAAGGAATCGGCCCTTCAAAGTAATTTAAGGCAGAATAAACCCGAACCTGACCCCGCGGGAAAGAGGGTGAGAGGCAACGGGTTCCGGAGTGTGTACCTCGATCGGACAGAACACAGGACGAAAGGAAACAAAAAAGAGGTTCAAAAACGAAAGGAAAAGAAATGGGGGAAAATAAAAAGGAGACAAAAATAACCCCGGGATCAAGGGGAAGGAAAGCACCCCCCCAAGAAAACCTGCAAAAGGGACTCACCCCGAACCCCAAGGGAAACGAAAATCAAACCCAACCATCAACACCGACCCCTCTGTTTCCCCCCCCGCCCCACATTTACAGTATTAAACAAAAGTTAAAGGGTTTTGGGAAACCAAAGAGATGGTTTAAACAAAATAAACATGGGGAAATGTCAAGAAAAAAACATGAAAAGCCCCCAGACCATGCATTAAGAAAAAAATACGGGAAAATAACAATGAAATTTTTCCCACCGGGAACCCAGTCTGAGGAGAGATAGAAGGGGCAGGGGGGGGGTGGGGTTGCTCTGCTTTAAAAAAACAAGGAAATTCGAGAAAAATGGAAGGAATGATGAGCGGGGGAAAGAGACACATGGGCAGGTACACTTCATTTTGGGGGACACAAAGTGGTCATTGCGTGATTTAACCCACCACAGAATGCAGGGGGCCAAGAGGAATAGAAGGGGAAAAAAGAGCAATGGGGGACCACTTCTGGGGTGGAAAGAAGGCCCCTCCGCACAGCAAAGTTGCTGGTTAGGGGGGATTTCAACCAAGGGAGTTGAGGGGAAAACCTGGAGCCCCATGGGGGCCCGAAACATGGGACCCGGGGTTTTGGGACGTGGTGCGGGAAAACCCAGCACCAACATGTTAAGGAACTACCGAGTGAGGGGGGAGGTGAACCCAATTTTGGCCCTTGTGTTCCCGGCCACCAGATTTTGGGACATCAAGTTGAGACCCCCTGGGAGCGGGACACGGGGTTCGTGTTTTAAATCATAGTAGGCTGCAAGGGGAGAGAATAAGGATTAAATGGGAAAAGCCTGATAAAAAGGGGGGGACAAATGGGGGTTGAAAAAATTCCGGGGGGAGGCCCAGGGGGAAGAAAAAAGGAGGAAACCCAGTAAAGGGAATGATAAATATGAACAAAAAAATGCAAGGAGGCAGGGGAAAGGTTTATTCCAAGGGCAACAGAACAACGGAAGACCAAAAGAGCCCCCGGTTTCCCGCGGTGAAGGAGCAAAAAAAAATGCAAAAGAGAAGGAAAAAGTACAAAGGGAAGAAAAACGAAAAAAAAAGAGTTTTCGCAGAGCCAGGAAGAGTACGCACAGGTAAGGAGGGGGCCCGCGACAGTAGAAATGAAAAGCACGGAATCAAAGCTGACCCGAAAATTTGTATGCCCCATCAGGGGAAGACAACAGTCAAAGACCCGGTGATAGTTAAGGACAGAGGTGGGGAAAAACTACAAGAAATGCGGAGGATGTGAGGGCTGAACGGAGATTTAAGGAAGTTTTTTTCGTAGAGACAGGAGGGCTGGGAAGACGCCCGAAAGGGAACATCAAGGGGGTATACCAAAAAGGTTGGATGACAAAGAACAATGAGGAGGATGAAAAGCTCTTAAGGGGCCTTGACACCCCAAAAGGGGATGGGGGTGGACATTCCCCAGGGTCCTTAGAGAAAGGGGCGAGTGTGTGCGTGCCCCTTTAAACCCAATCTTCAAACATCCCCAAATGGGCAAATTTCCTGAGAAAAGGAAACGCTAAAATAGTCCCCCTATTTAAGAAAGGAAAAAAAGAAAGGGCACTAAAAATACAGACCTGTTTGGTTGACTGTATTTTGTGAAAGCCTGGAGAAGATTATAGGAGAGAGTGGTTTGAAAACCTGGGAAAAGGAACAAGATTATAAATAAAAAACCCAAAGGGGTTTTGGAGGGAAAATTTTTATCACAAACTCCTGGTTTTATTTTAAAAGGGAACAGAAGTAAGACCGAGGAGAGGGGTGGGTAATTTCGTTTTCCTAGACTGGGAAGGCCTTTTACACAGTTCCCCACAAAAAGATTAGTGCGAACTGGGTCAGGTCACGTAAAAGGGAGGGCCTGCAATGGTAAAGGGAAAACCCGACAGGAGGGACAACGAGTATTAGTGAAGAGGTATCACTGGGCGCCTGGAAGAGCGGGGTCCCACAGGGGGTTTTTAGGACCGTGCTATTTTTGTATATGTGAACGAATGATTTAAGGGAAAAGACCTAAATGTCCCGTTTGCAAAAGATGTGAAGTTTATGAGAAGAATTTAAAAGGGCGAGGATAGGCAGGACTGCAAAGGGAACCCGGGCAGGTGGCATGTGGTCCAGCAACTGGGTTCTCAATTCAATCCCCAAAAAGCAAAGTCATGAAAAATTTGGGGGGGGGCAAAGAAGACCCCAGACAGAGTATAGGTGGTGGGCAAAAATCAACCTACTCAGGGAGAAAGACCCTTTGGGGGGACCCTAACACCGAGACATCACCAGGACCATCAACAAAAAACCCCTGCGCTAGGGCCGGCAAACTGGAATCGCGTCCGATACCTTAAAAAGGGGAAACATTCAAGACACTGTCAGTGTATGTTAACCTCTGGGGATGCAGCACCTCTGGAACCCACACCTGGTCAAGCAGTCAAAAAAGTTTTGAAAAGCCAAAGGTTTTGCAACAAGGCTGTCCCCAAACTAAGGAATGTGTACGGGAAAAGGTTTAAGGAAAACGGACGAGACCTGGAGGACAGAAGGTCAGGGGGAGAAGATAACGTTTTTACAAGAATGCGGGGGAATAGACAAGGTGGACAGAGATAGGATGTTCCAGAGAGGGGACACAGGGACAAGGGGTCACAACTGGAAGCTGAAGACTCAGACGAGTCACAGGGACGTTAGGAAGTATTTCTTCAGTCATAGAGTTGTCAGCAAGTGGAATAGCCTAGCAAGTGAAGTAGTGGAGGCAGGAACCATACATAGTTTTAAGAAGAGGTATGACAAAGCTCAGGAAGCAGAGAGAGAGAGGATCCAGTAGCGATCAGTGAAGAGGCGGGGCCAGGAGCTGAGTCTCGACCCCTGCAACCACAATTAGGTGAGTACAATATATCGTAAGATCTTAGAACTTCATTAAACAACGATGGAAAAAATTATTATGATGCAGTGGAGGTGAGATTATCATCAGCTGAAACTAACCTTTGATGATGGAAGATGGTGTCTAGCCAGCTGGTTCTGGGGAAGCCAGCTGGTACTGGGGTAGCCAGCTGGTACTGGGGAAGCCAGCTGGTACTGGGGAAGCCAGATGGTGCTGGGGAAGCCATCTGGTGATGGGGAAGCCAGCTGGTGCTGGGGTTGCTAGCTGGTGCTGGGGGTACCCAGCTGGTCCTGGGGTAGCCAGCTGGTGCTGGCGTATCCAGCTGGTGCTGGGGAAGCCAGCTGGTGCTGGGGCAGCAAGCTGGTGCTGGGGTAGCCAGCTGGTGCTAGGGCAGCCAGCTGGTGCTGGGGCAGCCAGCTGGTGCTGGGTAGTCAGTTGGTACTGGGGTAGCCAGCTGGTGCTGGGTAGTCAGCTGGTACTGGGGTAGCCAGCTGGTGCTGGGTAGTCAGCTAGTGCTTAGGTACCCAACTGGTGTTGGGGTAATCAGCTGGTGCTGGGGTAGCCAGCTGGTGCTAGTGGAGCCAGCTGGTGATGTGGTAGCCAGCTAGTGCTGGTGTAGCCAGCTGGTACTGGGTAGTCAGCTGGTGCTGGGGTTGTCAGCTGGTGCTGAGGTACCCAACTGGTGATGGGATAATCAGCTGGTGCTGGTGTAGTGAGTTTGTGCTGGGTAGGTGCTGGGGTAGCCAGCTGGTGCTGCAGCCAAGCCACCTGTTTTGAACAGTTTTGAGGCAATGCTAAGTTGTTGTTTTCTGAGAACACTCCCGCGATAACACTCCCGCGATAACACTCCCGCGGTAACACTCCCGCGGTAACACTCCCGCGGTAACACTCCCGCGGTAACACTCCCGCGGTAACACTCCCGCGATAACACTCCCGCGATAACACCCCCGCGATAACACTCCCGCGATAACACTCCCGCGATAACACACCCGCGGTAACACTCCCGCGGTAACACTCCCGCGGTAACACTCCCGCGGTAACACTCCCGCGGTAACACTCCCGCGGTAACACTCCCGCGGTAACACTCCCGCGGTAACACTCCCGCGGTAACACTCCCGCGATAACACTCCCGCGGTAACACTCCCGCGATTAAACTCCCGCGATTAAACTCCCGCGATTAAACTCCCGCGGTAACACTCCCGCGGTAACACTCCCGCGGTAACACTCCCGCGGTAACACTCCCGCGGTAACACTCCCGCGGTAACACTCCCGCGGTAACACTCCCGCGATAACACTCCCGCGATAACACTCCCGCGGTAACACTCCCGCGATAACACTCCCGCGATAACACTCCCGCGATAACACTCCCGCGATAACACTCCCGCGATAACACTCCTGCGATAACACTCCCGCGATAACACTCCCGCGATAACACTCCCGTGATAACACTCCCGCGATAACACTCCTGCGATAACACTCCTGCGATAACACTCCCGCGATAACACTCCCGCGATAACACTCCCGTGATAACACTCCCGCGATAACACTCCCGCGGTAACACTCCCGCGGTAACACTCCCGCGGTAACACTCCCGCGGTAACACTCCCGCGGTAACACTCCCGCGGTAACACTCCCGCGATAACACTCCCGCGATAACACTGAACTTATTATCACTTATAACAATTCACTAGCTTACTGCCATTACTTATAATCATTACGATATAAGCATCAATAATAATAGCGCATTCAGTACTGATTTTGAGAGCGCCAGATCCTCATGGATTCTACTCAGACTGAGCATTTATAAACATGTTGCATACATTAATATATGCCAGTATATACACAGAGATGTATATCTCTGTTTATACACTGAGACGCGTACACTTCTCAATGGATATACTCCGGTACCTAAAATAGTAATTAAAGCATATTCACTGAGTTACACTCCAATGTGTATATGCACGAATACACATTTCTTTGTGTATATATGCTGAAGAATATACACATTTTACCTCTAGGTAGGAGAGTGTAGTGAAGCGACCCTCCTGTTGTAGCTGATCCAACCACAGTGAGGGAAAGTAAGCTTCGTCAAGCTCAGCTTCGAGGCTTCGAAGCTTTTCATGAAGCCTTTGAATGAGTCGTTTGTTCACGGAGTGTTTGACCTCTTCATGAAAACGGGATTTATACACCGAGAGGTGTATGTTTCTCCGTGTATACACCGAGAATTTAATTCCCAATCTACGTATTAACGTATTCCTGACTTGGGGTATACATGTTGGTTAATAGTATTTGAAGCCTATCGACTACACAAGGGTTGTACGGTAACCTATAAACTGACAGACAAGAATTTTTTAATACGCAAAGAATTCAAGCAAATTCTTAACATATATTCCTTGAGAGGTATGCAGCTGTCAGTGTATATATCCAGTAGGTATACAGGTGACTTGCAAGCCTGATAACTCTAGTGTAGGATTTAAACCCCACTAACTAACCAATTAATGACCCTCGCGTAGTAGACAGACTTGAAACCCTCCATTAAAAATATTAATAATAATAATCTTTATTTCTACAAGTATAGGCCTAGCTGACATCAATGACATAATAATATATAGACATCAATGACATACAATGATGTTATGACATCATTGACATACTACTATATAGACACCCACTTGTTATGACGAATATCAATATGGTATACAATGCCGACAGATAAGACACATAGGCAACATTTAGGCAACTTTATTCCGAAACGTTTCTCCTACACAGTAGGCTTCTTCAGTCGAATGAGAAAGTAGGCAGGAGCAGTAGAGATGCTAAGACGATGCAATCAGTCCATTACCCTTGAAGTCGTAGATTTGAGGTTGTCAGTCCCTCAGACTGGAGAAGTTCAGTTCCATAGTCTGGAACTGAAACGTTTCCTTAATAAAGATACCCAAGAGTTGCACATGTGTCTATTTATCAACGTGTAGGTTATCTACAATTCTGTCAGACACTGCAACTTCTCGGGGTCCTAATACTTGGGAATTCTTTGCTTGCCTAACCCTTGGGCACGACCTACTTCCACTTTGGGCAAATGTGACACCACCTACGACTGCTGCACCTCTGCTTCCCACGGTTTATAAGCTCCTTCTCCGCTCATATGCCGTATTCTACTCAAGATTGATGGACTGACCACATCGCTCAAGGTTGAGGAACTGATTACCTCATTCTCCTCCTGTTCTTCAAGCTTCTTCTGTGTATGGACTGATGAAGCCACTGTGTGGCGAAACATTTCCTTAATAAAGATACCCAAGAGTTGCACATGTGTCTATTTATCAATGTATGACAGGTCGGAGTCGATGTCATAGGGCATGTGACAATGCCTGCTGAATCGCCTCCAGCTCAGCTTGAAGGATCGTGCAGAGGTCAGGGAGTCGCCAGCCTTGTGTGTGACCATTGTGGTATAGTCCAGCTACTGCTCTCTTCCTGTCAGGGTCGACAGATCCATCTGTGAAATACACTGCACATTTGCCTCCCTCTGCCAGTGCCATGCTTGTCTCAACATGATTGCTGAGGATGTCTTGACTGCAGAGACGCTTAGAGATGGGTAGCTGCATGATGCAAACATCGGCTGGATCTGGGCGCCAGGGAGGTGGTGGATGGTACCCGGCAGCAGGAAGGTCACAACTCTCCTCAAGGAGTAGTTGTACAGGCAGCAACTTCCGCCCAGCAGCACAAAAAGAATGAATCCAGGAGTAGTCCGTGAAGAGTGTGGGGATCTTGTGTCATGGTTGTCGATATCCGTCTTCTTAGTGGGGTACCGTGCTGCCGGTGCAGAATCGTGGCTACTTTACAGGCGTTTATATATCTTACTGTCAGCCAAGGAAGGAAGCCGGGCCTCAGATCTGAGACATACAGTGTAGGTCCAGATAGAGGCCCCAAGCAGTTTTTATCTCCTGGTTTTGTGCGACCTCCACCCTTTGCCTGCTCTGAGGGAAGAGATGAGCTAACGACTGTGCACCGTAGTCAATGAGCGAGCGCATAGCTTGTATATAGTACAAGCGAAGTACATCTTTGCTTGCCCCTACACGGTGCCTCGTCATGGCTCTAATGGCGTTGAGTCTGAGTAGAGCACGGGACCTGACATACTCGGCCTGTTTCTGAAAGGTCAGCTTTTTATCAATATAGATTCCCAAGTACAGGTAGGAGCCTGTTCACTCAAGTTCTATATCCTGAATACGTAATCTATTCACAGAATTTGGTCCCTTGAACATCATTGCAAGAGATTTCTTGGCCGAGATCTTGAGGCCAATTTCCTTGCAAGACTGTGTAATTAGGTCCAAAGGTCTCTGAGCCTGTCGCTCTAAATTGCCTTTCCCATTCACTACGAGTGCAAGATAATCAGCATAGCTGAGGAGCTGTGTACAATTATGAAAGGGAAAGCTCACAAGTTCCTGCATAAAGACGTTAAACAGGGTAGGACTGAGCACATCTCCTTGTGGCGTGCCGTTTTCCAGGGTTTTACAGAAGAGTAGTGTCCCTGAAAGCTGACACAGGCCTGCCTGCCCCTAAGGTAGGACTCTATCCAGGCCAGTAGGTGTCCTTTGATTTCCTTCCAAGCTAGTATTGCTAGAATTGCTGTGGGGCTGGCTAGCTCAAATGCCTTCTCAGGGTCGAGGTAAACGACGATACTAGTTTTTTTTGTTACTATCAGCAATCTGGCTTAGTAGAGTGGTTATGCACTCTGCTGTACCCACTTTTTTGGTGAAGCGAAATATGTGATGATGAGAGGGTCCAAGTTTCCATAGGAGGCGGTTTAACACCATCCTCTCAGCAGTCTTGGCTAAGGAGCTGGTCAGCGATATGGGTTTCATACTGCCTGGGTCCTTGGGCTTTGGAATTGGTACGATGGTAGCTTTCTTCCAAGCTGCTGGGAATGTCCAGGCCCTCCACGACTTGTTAATGACGTCTAGTATGGCCTCCCATCCACTCTGCCCAGCCCGTGCAATCATGGAGTATGTAATACCATCGATGCCCTGGTCCGTGTCACCTGTGTTCTTAATGGCACGTCGGAGTTCCAAGTCCGTGAGGTCTTCATCAGTCACATCTTCCGACTCAAATGAAGCCTGTATCGTTAACTGGCGTTGTGACAGAAGATCCGTCTGTATATTCCGGATGTCCTGGGTGAGCTGAGTGGAGGCTCCCCTGGAAGTGAAAAGCTCCGCTAGTTTCTCAGCTTCCTGGGATGGGTTCGGGTGTGCTGGTGGCCTCGGCTTGCTCTTGCCAGTTGCTATGTTGAGCTTGCCCCATATCTCAGATAAGGTGGTGTGATGCCCGAATGTTGTGCAAACCTCCAGCCATTTCTCAGTTTTTACTCTGAGAGAGATTCTGCGGGCATACTGCACAATGGCTCTCAAAGAATTCCTGTTCTCTGCCGTAGGGTTACGCCTGTATAGCTTCCTAAAAGAGTTGATGCGGTGGTTCTACTCCCACACTTCGTCGTTGTAGAACCACCAGTCTTTTTGTGAGTGCGTCCTGCGGACTTCTTTGGAATTGCGCACTCTGCTGCCTGGATGAGAACAGTGATTAGCTCATGTTCAGCCGTATCACAGTCTTCAGATAGAGTATATGTGGACCACCAGTCATGAAGATAATCCTGGAACACCTTCCAGTTGGCCCTCTTTACGTCCCATCTTGGAGGCAGCACAGCTGTGGGAGGCCTGTTGATGTTGAAGGTGGTGATCGCTGCAAAGTGGTCACTGACAAGGTAAGGATGAATTTCCCATGTGGCTCCTGCTGCGAGTTGTCTTAACCCGAAGGTAAGGTCGAGGCAGCCACCCAGCAGGTGTGTGGGTGAACATTAAAATGGTATAAAATACCGACAGATTGTTGGGTAAGACACATATGCAACAGTTAGGTATCTTGATTTCGAAACGTTTCGCCTACACAGTAGGCTTCTTCAGTCGAGTACAGAAAAGTTGATAGAAGCAGAAGATACTTGAAGACGATGTAATCAGTCCATCACCCTTAAAGTTTTGAGGTGGTCAGTCCCTCAGTCTGGAGAAGAGCATTGTTCCGTTGTCTGAAACATATTGTTTCAGACAACGGAACAATGCTCTTCTCCAGACTGAGGGACTGACCACCTCAAAACTTTAAGGGTGATGGACTGATTACATCGTCTTCAAGTATCTTCTGCTTCTATCAACTTTTCTGTACTCGACTGAAGAAGCCTACTGTGTAGGCGAAACGTTTCGAAATAAAGATACCTAACTGTTGCATATGTGTCTTACCTAACAGGTGTGTGGGGTCTCAATTGTTTAGCAACTTTACCTCTGGAATATCGTCTAGGAGCATTGCTGTGTGTCTGCCAGCAGCATTGGTTGTTGAGTGAGAGTGCAGCATTGGGTGATGTGCGTTGAAATCTCCACCCAAAATAATACACTCAGTGCGTGCTAGTGCGAGAAGCTCTGCAATGTAAATGTTATAGATGGTAATGGGCGCCCCAGGTATGTGTGCAAGAATGGCCTGTACCTCGACATCCTCCCCACACTCCACAAGGTTGGCTATAACCTCGTGAGGTATTATATTGGATACAAATACAGCTGTGCCTCTGCAGTGAACGCGCGGATCCATGTGCCGAAAATACCCAGCAAACCGGGTAGTCTTGGGCACATAGTCCGGACAGTCAGAGTTTCTTGTAGCAAGGCGATGTCAACCTGATCCCGAATTACTGCCTCCAGCAAGAGGTGCTGTTTGTAGGACCTTGAGGGTGTGATTTCGTACAGAGGTTATTCCATCGCTGTTGTTTCGTGAGCTGGAGACTGAGTCCTGCCCGCTCTGAGAACCTGCAACCATGGCATCCACTGTCTCCTCCTCGGTCAGTAAGCACACTCTCAGGAGCGTACTGACCATCTGCCGGAATATGCTCTGTTGTTCCGTGGAGTTGTTTGTATTGCAAATAAGATCCTTGAACACCTTGATGAGTGCTACGAGATCCTCCCTGGTGAGGGCCTGCTTTGGAGTTGGGTTCGAAACAGTGGATATTATTTGGGCTGTTGTAGTCTGTAGGGACTGCTGAGGGTTGGATTTCTTTATTGTATGCACCGTGGTCTGTTGCTGTATACCAGGTTGGGTAGCCGGGATCTGCTGGTGAGGTGCAAGTTGAACTTGCAAAGTGCCTGTGCCTGGTAAGGAGTGCCTACGTTGTCGTGCCATGGCCGGTGGGGGTTCTTGACTTTGACGCTTGATTGAGGCTTCGAGGGTTGGTAATTCCTGGGCATTGACTTGGGTTAGCTGCTGAGAGATCTGGGGTATGGGAGGGTTCTCTGCACCCATCGTCTGCTGAGAGTGATGATCCGTCGTATGCTGTTGCCGAGTTTTTGGCGTCTTCCAGACTCCTTGAATTCTGGCTAGCCTCTCTGGGCATCGAGGATTCCAGGCATGGTGTTTCTGCCTGCAGTTCGGGCATTGTGGAGTGGGTGGCGATGCATTTTTCAGCTTGAACATAAGAACATAAGAACATAAGAATGTAGGAACACTGCAGAAGGCCTACTGGCCCATACGAGGCAGGTCCTTATCAAAACGACATCTACCTAAAGCTACTCAAGAAATAACTCCCGTACCCCTTGACACCAATCAAATCCAGCCCCTCCCACTCATATATTTGTCCAGTCTCTTCTTAAAACTACCCAAGGTCCTAGCCTCTATCACCCCACTGGAAAGACTGTTCCACGCATCTACAACTCTGTTAGAAAACCAGTACTTACCTATGTCCTTTCTAAATCTAAATTTATCCAACTTAAATCCATTATTCCTGGTTCTTACCTAGTTCGACACCCCTCCATCTTGCTTCTCCTTGGACACCCCAATTTATATATATGTATATATATATATATATTATTTAATATATATATATATATATATATATATATATATATATATATATATATATATATATATATATATATATATATATATGTATGTATATAATATATATATATATATATATATATATATATATATATATATATATATATATATATATATATATATTATATATAATATATATATTATATATATATTTATGTATGAGATGAGAGAGTGAGTGAGATGTTATCAACAAATTTTGTTGATAATAAGAAAAAGTTTTGGAGTGAGAGTAACAAGTTAAGGAAGCCTAGAGAACAAATGGATTTGTCAGTTAAAAATAGGAGAGGAGAGTTATTAAATGGAGAGTTAGAGGTATTGGGAAGATGGAGTTAATATTTTGAGGAATTGTTAAATGTTGATGAAGATAGGGAAGCTGTGATTTCGTGTATAGGGCAAGGAGGAATAACATCTTGTAGGAGTGAGGAAGAGCCAGTTGTGAGTGTGGGGGAAGTTCGTGAGGCAGTAGGTAAAATGAAAGGGGGTAAGGCAGCCGGGATTGATGGGATAAAGATAGTAATGTTAAAAGCAGGTGGGGATATAGTTTTGGAGCTGTTGGTAATTATTTAATAAATGTATGGAAGACGGTAAGGTACCTAGGGATTGGCAAAGATCATGCATAGTTCCTTTGTATAAAGGCAAAGGGGACAAAAGAGAATGCAAAAATTATAGGGGGATAAGTCTGTTGAGTATACCTGGTAAAGTGAATGGTAGAGTTATTATTGAAAGAATTAAGAGTAAGACTGAGAATAGGATAGCAGATGAACAAGGAGGCTTTAGGAAAGGTAGAGGGTGTGTGGACCAGGTGTTTACAGTGAAACATATAAATGAACAGTATTTAGATAAGGCTAAAGAGGTCTTTGTGGCATTTATGGATTTGGAAAAGGCGTATGACAGGGTGGATAGGGGGGCAATGTGGCAGATGTTTCAGGTGTATGGTGTAGGAGGTAGGTTACTGAAAGCAGTGAAGAGTTTTTACGAGGATAGTGAGGCTCATGTTAGAGTATGTAGGAAAGAGGGAAATTATTTCCCAGTAAAAGTAGGCCTTAGACAAGGATGTGTGATGTCAACGTTGTTGTTTAATATATTTATAGATGGGGTTGTAAGAGAAGTAAATGCGAGGGTCTTGACAAGAGGCGTGGAGTTAAAAGATAAAGAATCACACATAAAGTGGGAGTTGTCACAGTTGCTCTTTGCTGATGACACTGTGCTCTTGGGAGATACTGAAGAGAAGTTGCAGAGATTGGTGGATGAATTTGGTAGGGTGTGCAAAAGAAGAAAATTAAAAGTGAATACAGGAAAGAGTAAGGTTATGAGGATAACAAAAATATTAGGTGATGAAAGATTGGATATCAGATAGGAGGGAGAGAGTATGGAGGAGGTGAATGTATTCAGATATTTGGGAGTGGACATCTCAGCGGATGGGTCTATGAAGGATGAGGTGAATCATAGAATTGATGAGGGGAAAAGAGTGAGTGGTGCCCTTAGGAGTCTGTGGAGACAAAGAACTTTGTCCTTGGAGGCAAGGAGGGGAATGTATGAGAGTATAGTTTTACCAACGCTCTTATATGGGTGTGAAGCATGGGTGATGAATGTTGCAGCGAGGAGAAGGCAGGAGGCAGTGGAGATGTCATGTCTGAGAGCAATGTGTGGTGTGAATGTAATGCAGAGAATTCGTAGTTTGGAAGTTTGGAGGAGGTGCGGGATTACCAAAACTGTTGTCCAGAGGGCTGAGGAAGGGTTGTTGAGGTGGTTCGGACATGTAGAGAGAATGGAGCGAAACAGAATGACTTCAAGAGTGTAACAGTGGAATTAAGGCGGGGTAGGGGTCGGCCTAGGAAAGGTTGGAGGGAGGGGGTAAAGGAGGTTTTGTGTGCGAGGGGCTTGGACTTCCAGCAGGCGTGCGTGAGCGTGTTTGATAGGAGTGAATGGAGACGAATGGTTTTTAATACTTGACGTGCCGTTGGAGTGTGAGCAAAGTAACATTTATGAAGGGGTTCAGGGAAACCGGCAGGCTGGACTTGAGTCGTGGAGATGGGAAGTACAGTGCCTGCACTCCGAAGGAGGGGTGTTAATGTTGCAGTTTAAAAACTGTAGTGTAAATCACCGTTCTGGCAAGACAGTGATGGAGTGAATGATGGTGAAAGTTTTTCTTTTTCGGGCCACCCTGCCTTGGTGGGAATCGGCCAGTGTGATAATAAAAAATAATAATAAATAAAATATATATATATATATGTATATATAAATATATATATAAATAATATATATATATATATATATATATATATATATATATTATATATATATATATATATATATATATATATATATATATATATATATATATATATATATATATATATATATTCAACAAGTCGGCCGTCTTCCACCGAGGCAGAGTGACCCAAAAAAAGAAAGAAAATCCACAAAAAGGAAATACTTGCATAATAATTCAAAACTTTCACCACACTCACACATTATCACTGTTTTTGCAGAGGTGCTCAGAATACAGCAGTTTAGAAGCATATACGTATAAAGATACACAACATATCCCTCCAAACTGCCAATATCTCAAACCCCTCCTTCAAAGTGCAGGCATTGTACTTCCCATTTCCAGGACGCAAGTCCGACTATATGAAAATAACCGGTTTCCCTGAATCCCTTCACTAAATATTACCCTGCTCACACTCCAACAGATCGTCAGGTCCCAAGTACCATTCGTCTCCATTCACTCCTATCTAACACGCTCACGCACGCTTGCTGGAAGTCCAAGCCCCTTGCCCACAAAACCTCCTTTACCCCCTCTCTCCAACTCTTTCGAGGACGACCCCTACCCCGCCTTCCTTCCCCTATAGATTTATATGCTTTCCATGTCATTCTACTTTGATCCATTCTCTCTAAATGACCAAACCACCTCAACAACCCCTCTTCTGCTCTCTGACTAATACTTTTATTAACTCCACACCTTTTCCTAATTTCCACACTCCGTATTTTCTGCATAATATTTACAGCACACATTGCCCTTAGACAGGACATCTCCACTGCCTCCAACCGTCTTCTCGCTGCTGCATTTACCACCCAAGCTTCACTCCCATAAAAGAGTGTTGGTATTACTATACTTTCATACATTCCCTTCTTTGCCTCCATAGATAACGTTTTTTGACTCCACATAAACCTCAACGCACCACTCGCCTTATTTCCTACATCAATTCTGTGATTAACCTCATCCTTCATAAATCCATCCACCGACACGTCAACTCCCAAGTATCTGAAAACATTCACTTCTTCCATACTCCTCCTCCCCAATTTGATATCCAATTTTTCTTTATCTAAATCATTTGATACCCTCATCACCTTACTCTTTTCTATGTTCTCTTTCAGCTTTCTACCTTTACACACATTCCCAAACTCATCCACTAACCTTTGCAATTTTTCTTTAGAATCTCCCATAAACACAGTATCATCAGCAAAAAGTAACTGTGTCAATTCCCATTTTGAATTTGATTCCCCATAATTTAATGCCACCCCTCTCCCGAACACCCTAGCATTTACTTATTTTACAACCCTATCTATAAATATATTAAACAACCATAGAGACATTACACATCCCTGTCTAAGACCTACTTTTACCGGGAAGTAGTCTCCCTCTCTTCTACACACCCTAACCTGAGCCTCACTATCCTCATAAAAACTCTTTACAGCATTTAATAACTTACCACCTATTCCATATACTTGCAATATCTGCCACATTGCTCCTCTATCCACTCTATCATATGCCTTTTCTAAATCCATAAATGCAATAAAAACTTCCCTACCTTTATCTAAATACTGTCCACGTATATGCTTCAATGTAAACACTTGATCTACACATCCCCTACCCACTCCGAAACCTCCTTGCTCATCCGCAATCCTACATCCTGTCTTTCCTCTAATTCTTTCAATTATATCCCTACAGTACACTTTTCCTGGTATACTCAGTAAACTTATTCCTCTATAATTTTTACAATCTCTTTTGTCCCCTTTCCCTTTATATAAAGGGACTATACATGCTCTCCACCAATATCTAGGTACCTACCCCTCTTTCATGCATTTATTAAACAAAAGTGCCAACCACTCCAACACTATATCCCCTTTCCCCGCTTTTAACATTTTTCTGTCATATG
>NC_069476.1:23766952-23787633 GCF_026875155.1 Cherax quadricarinatus | reverse complement strand
TATTATACACTTTCACCTCCCCTTACTTGTTGTTGCCACCTTCCTCTTTTCCCATTACCTCTTACTCTAACTGTAGCTAAACAAAAAAATCCGATATACATTTTTTCCCCCTCTATAAACATGTATCCGGGGCCCTATCATCAACCTTTTATCCACCAATACATAATCTAATAAACTACTTTCATTACATGCTACATCATACCTTGTATATTTATTTATCCTCTTTTTCATAAAATATGTATTACTTATTACCAAATTTCTTTCTACACATAGCTCAATTAAAGGCCCCCATTTACATTTACCCCTGGCACCCCAAATTTTACTCTACTCCTTCCATAACATTTTTACCCACTTTAGCATTGAAATCCCCAACCACCCTACTCTCACACTTGATTCAAAACTCCCCACGCATTCACTCAACATTTCCCAAAATCTTCTCTCTCTCCTCTACACTTTCCTCTTCTCCAGGTGCATACACGCTTATTATAACCCCTTTTCACATCCAATCTTTATTTTACCTCCACATAATCCTTGAATTTAATACATTTATAGTCCCTCTTTTCCTCCCATAGCTTATCCTTCAACATTATTGCTACTCCTTCTTTAGCTCTAACTCTATTTGAAACCCCTGACCTAATCCCATTTATTCCTCTCCACTGAAACTCTCCCACCCCCTTCAGCTTTGTTTCACTTAAGCCAGACATCCAGCTTCTTCTCATTCATAACATCCAAATACCCTCTTTCTTATCATCTGCACAACATCCACGCACATTCAGACTTCCCCTTTGACAATTTTCTTCTTCTTATTTTTTTTTAGTAATCTTTACAGGAAAAAGGGTTATAGCCCATTGTTCCCGGCATTTTAGTTGACTTTTACAACACGCATGGCTTACGGAGGAAAGATTCTTATTCCACTTCCCCATGGATAAAAAAGGAAAATTAATAAGACCAAGAACTATTAAATAAAATCAAAGAAAAACTCAGATGAGTGTGTATAAATAAAGTGTACATGTAGTGTTAGTGTGACCTAAGGAAGTAGAAGTAGCAAGACATGCCTGTAATCTTGCATATTTATGAGACAGACAAAAGACATCAGCAATCCTACCATCAAAGTAAAACAATCACAGGCTTCGTTTTACACTCACTTGGCGGGACGGTAGTACCCCCCCCTGGGTGGTTGCTGTTCCCAAAACCACTACCTATATATATATATATATATATATATATATATTATATAAATATAAAAATTATTTTTAAAAAAATATTATATATATAAAAGGAATTCCAATAGCAGGCAAATATACAAAAAAATTATCTGGCCGAAGGGACAAATCTATTGCCCTTGGAAAAAGGTTATGCAGTGCTTTCCATTCTCACCACACTGGACCAATACTTGGGCGCCTAGCTCGCGCTAGACTTTTGATCCAAGGCAGGCAGCTTTCAGAAAAGGTTACAGCTCTGCACCTCTCCTTCAGACAGTATTTTAAGTGTCCGCACTGGCGCTTGATTTCAGACAGTTCAGACTAGGAACTAAACTTCTCCAGGGAGGACTGACAACCTAAAATCTACGACTTCATGGGTGTGGACTGTTTACACTTTTCACATCTCAATGCCCTGCCTACTTTCTGTATTCAACTAAAAGAAGCCTACTTTTATGCAAAACGTTTTGAATAAAAGTTGCCTAAATTTTCCCCTATGGTTTTAGCACCAATCTGCGGCATTGTTATTTAATTGATACTCGTCAAAACAAGGGGGTTCTCAATTTTAGATGTAAATGATGTCATAACGTCATTTTATTGATTGATGTCTATTTTTTAGTAGTAATTGATGCACAAGGCTATACTTGTAGAAAAAAGATTATTATTTTAATATTTTAATGGGGGGTTTTAAAAGCTGTCTACTACAAGAGGGTCATTATTTGATTATTAGTGGGGTTTATCTCTAACCTACATAGATTTATCGGGCTGCAAGTCACCTTATCCCTACCGGGTATAACCCTCACAGCCATACCTCTCAAGGAATATATTTTGAGAATTTGCTTGAATACTTTGGGAAAAAAATTAAAAAATTCTTCTGGCGGTGGATGGGTTTTACCGCAAAACCTTTTTGTAGTCGATAGGATTCAAACTTATTAACCAACATTCATCACTTAAACACGACAACTCAGCTCTCACACCTTTCAGGGAGTTCACTCCCTTATCATAAATAGGCACACGGTTCGCCGAAAAGAAGGGGCCCACGATGCTCCATGAAAACGACGGAGGACCAGATTTTTAAAAAGTGGGGTGCAATTCAACCGAAAAAGTTGCGGACCCCTCAGACCACTCCCTGTATCAGAGGAAGAGGAAACTCCTCCTCACATTGAGCAGATTGACCGTTCCCAACCCTGAGCCAGCGAAAATGGAAACAGGGGAGGAAATAAACACCCCCCCACCGAAAAACCCAAAAAGTATGGATCCCCGTGGGCAACAAAAAGAAGCGCCCTCCGCCCCAAAGGGGCGGCAAACCCGCTCAACCGATAAAAAAAAATAATAAAATACCGCACAATGGAAACATAAAAACATATGATTTAAAAGTGATCCTTTATTACAACGTTTTCGCCAAAAACTGGGCTTTTTTTAATCACAAACAGAACTACCTGGGGGGGAAGGGACGTGGTATTTAAAAGTAGGTTCAAAATGTTGAGGGCAGGTGGGGAAGCTGTATCTGATAACTAGGGTGGGGTTATGATCTAAAAAATTTTGGGGGGCTAGGAAGGGGTATTGGATAAGTTGAGAGCAGACCTTCTGCAATGTTCTATGTTCTTTTGTGGGAACGGGGAAAAAAAGTTTCTTGGGAAGAGGGGCAGCTATGTTTTAAAAACCATTGTTCTTGATGAAAATTGTTCGTTATAGAAAAAGCGTGTTTCCAGGATTCTTCATATTGAGTGTTGTCTTCTCTGGCGATAAGTTTTAGTTTCTGTAGTTATTAAATGGTTGTTGAATTGCGTGTTGTACACAGGTTTCCCTTGTATCGTCATTTTCTCCCTTACTATTGGGTTCTAAATACGTGTTTGGGGTCTCTTCATGTTTCGCCCACGTAAGTTTGTTGCAGTCTTACAAGGGATTATGTATCCCCCTGCAGAGGATGGAACTTGTCCTTTCCCACTACTGGTGATGTCCTTGTGGCGTGGGTTTTGGGGGGGTAGATACTTGGAATGGGTTTGGAAAAATGTTGGGGAAAAATGTTTGGACGGGAAAGGGGTTGGTTGGGAGGACTTGTAAATCTCTTCCGGCAGTTTCCGGGGGGGTGTTGAGATGTTAATGAGAGGTTGAAAAAAAAACCTAATTTAAGGTGTAATATCCCCCCCTAGGTTGGGTTTCGATAAGGGGGGACTTCTTTGGGACAAATTTTAGGGTTTTAGACACAATAACAGACTGGAATTTCCCCTGACTTTGGAAAAGTTCGGACTGTTTTCTGAACAGAGCGTAAAAAGCCTCCCGGGGTAAAAATTTCAGACCTATCTGTGAAAAAAGGGAAAAACTCATGAATAATTTGGGACAAAAGGTTGCGCAATGATCACAAGTCCACACTTTCACATTTAACTGGGGAAAGCAAGATAATGACAAAACAATAAGATTTCCCTGATTTCCGTTTGCCGACTATGAGGGAATTTGGGAAAATCTTCTAATCTTATTGGGGTTATCTAGCAAAAGATTTTATTATTTTATTTTTTTCTTATGTTCTTATGTCTCAGCTTGAGAAGTGCGGGATGTGGAGTTTAGAAAAACTTGCTCAATTATGTGCTTCTTCCTCAAGAATTTCATTGCTGCAGATTTAAAGGCGCGCAGGAAGAAGCCATAATTACACCACATTTAGTTTGGTGTGTGGTGAAGTAAAGGGGAGAAATCGTTTTGGTTGGTTTTTTTTCGAAAATTTAAAAAAAAAGTTCATGGTCAGCTTTGAAGAAGAACATCAGGAAAGGAAGAGTGTTTCGACTTCTTCTTAAAAGTGTGAACTGGATTGAGGGTCGACCGGGTTGAGCTTGTCTTGGAGAGCTTGAAGTTGAACCCCCGGGGATTATGAGGGAATTCTCAACAAAAAGGAGCCCCCGGTGATTACCAGAACAGCCTTTCTCCCCCTGACCTCAACATTCTAAACCTGACTATAAATACTCCGTCCCTTCCCACCCCAGGAGACTTTTTTGTGACTTAAAAAAACCCCACTGTGGGGCAAAACGTTGTCATAAAATCACATTAAACTGCTATGTTTTTATTTTTCCCAGCTAAAACCGCCCTGGCAAATTTCAAGGGTAAAAGTCTTACGGGGCCCACGAACCCAAATGGCGTTGTTTCATACCTGGAACACGACAAAACCCTGAAGTTCAAGATAGGGTTCAACTTGAGGGGAGAACAATACTGACTCCTCTCAAAAAGGGAAATGTACACCACCTTAAGAAAACAGGGAGACAGATCCTCATTCACCCTGGGACGAACGGGACTCTTTGCAGTAGACCCCAAGGGTGTAGGGGGCGATGCTCGCGGGAAAAGGCCACGATGCATAGCAGTGTGGTGTCAGCTCAACGGTCAAGGCAAAGACCCCGGGAAACGCACCAACCCGACGGGCCCTCATTTAGCATTGGACCACTCCCCACCCAGCTGGACCTCGGCCCTTTGGGGGCAGGACATGTCAATACCTTCAAAGAAAAACCATTGCTGTTTCAAGTGTCAGGTTAGAACACCTGGGTGCACTCGCCCGAACAGAGTAATCTGCGGTCTGCGCCAGCACCATCCTACCGAGGAATGCATCACCAAGCAAAAAAATCATCGCCACCAACCCCCAAAATCCCCGAACTGCAGGCAGAAAACCATGTCTGGTTTCCCTAGCCCGAAGGCTCCCAGAATTCAAGGAGTCGGGAAAGACCCCAAAAAACTTGGCAACAGTATACGAAGATTCACTCCACAACGATGGTGCAGAGAACTCTGTATACCGCAGATCTCTCAGCACTAACACAAGAAATGCCAAGGGAAATTTCCCAAACTCTAAAAGCCTCCCCGGGCGCGGGTAAAAAAACCCCCCCGGTCACAACACGACAAGCAGGACCCCTTCCCCGGCACAGGCGTTTGCGGGCTCAACTGGCACCTCCCCAGCGATCCGGCTCCCAAAAGCGGTATCGAAACAACCACGGTGCATCAAAAAAAAACCCCAACCCCTCAGCAGCCCCCTACAGAACACAACACCCCAGATAATATCCACTGTTTTGAACAAAACCCCCCAAAGAAAAGGCCCTCACCAGGGGGGATCTCATAGCACCATCAAGGTTTCACGTCTTTTTTGCAACACAATCAACTCCACGGAAAACAGAGCATTTTCCGGCAGATGGTCAGTACCCCTGAGAGTGTGCTTACTCCCCGAGGAGGAGACAGTGGATGCCATGAATTTGGGTTCCAGAGGGGGAGGCCCATCTCCACTCGGAAACAACAGGGGAAAAAACATCGTACCAAATCACACCCTAAAGGTCCTACAATAGAACATCAGGGCCTAGGGGAAAACAGCACCTCTTGCTGGAGGCCGTAATTGGTTGGGGTTGACATCGCCTTGTTCAAAAAAACTCTGACTGCCCCCGAAGTGCCCAAGACTCCCGTTTCCTGGTTTTTTTCGGCAAGGGGGGGGATCCGGGCGTTCACTCAGAGCCAGCTGTATTTGTACCCCAATATAATATCAGAGGCTATACCAACCTTGGGGAGTGTGGGAGGATTCGAGGAAACGGGCCCCATCCTTGCACACATACCGGGGCCCCTTTTACCATCTAAATATTTATAAAAAACCCAAGACACACCCCCGACATTGCAGAGCTTTCGCACTAGCACCACTGAGCGATTATTGGGGGGGGAATTTTAAACGTACATCCCCCAATGCGGGCACCTACTCAAAAACCAATGCGTGGCAGAAGTAGGGATGCTCCTAGCGATATTCCAGAGGAAAAAGTTGCAAAACAATGGAGACCCCACACACCCGCTGGGGGGCTGGGCTCGACCTTACCTTCGGGTCAAGACAACTCGCAGCAGGAGCCACATGGGAAACTCATCCTCCCTTGTCAGTGACCCTTTGCAAGATCACCACCTTCAACACAAAGACTCCCACAGTTTGGGGCCCCCAGATAGGACGCAAAAGGGGGGCCAATGGAAGGGTTCCCGGTTATCTTTATGACTGGTGGGCCCAATATCTATCTAAGACTTGAATGGGAGCAGAGTGCGCAATTCCAAAGAAATCCGCAGGGCGCACTCACAAAAAAAAGAAATTGGTTCTACAAAAGACGAGGTGCGGAGCAGAACCACCGCATCAACTCTCTTAGGGAACATACAGCAAAATTAACGCAGAGAACAGGGAAAATTTGAGACCTTGGCAGCATCCGCAAATCTCTTTCAGAGTAAAAACTGAGAAATGGCTGGGTGGTGGCAACATTCGGGGATCACCCACCCTTTCTGAGATATGGGGGAAACCAACATAAAAAGGGCAAGAGCAAGCCCGGGGCCACCACCACCCGAACCCATCCCGGAAACGGAATAGTGGAGCTTTTCACCTCCAGGGTAGCCTCCACTCAGCCCCACAGGGCACCGAATATACAACAGATCTTCTGCCACAACGCCAGTTAACGATACAAGCTGCATGTGGGCGGAAAAATGTGCTGATGAAGACCCCTGGATTGGAACTCCGACGAGCCATTAAAGCAAGTGAACTCCCCCGGGGATCGATGGTATTATAATCCTGATTGCACGGCGGGCAAGGGGGGTGGGGGGATACTAACGTCCCCAAAAAAGTCGTGGGGGCCGGGACACTCCCCGCAGCTTGGAAGAAAACTACCGTCGTACCAATTTCCCAAAACCCAAAGGGAAACCCGGAGTATGAGACCCAAAACGCTGACCCCCTGCTTACCAAAGCTGAGAGAATGGTGTTAAACCGCCCCCCTCTGGGAAAATTGGACCCCCTCATCTCACATATTTGGCTTCACCAAAAGGGGTGGGGACAGCAGTTTTAGGAAAAGTTCAATAGATAGGATAGCGGGGAGTATATGTAACAATAGTTTCATTGCCCCTACTTTTAAGGTTGGGAAGTCCAGTCCCACTATCCCCCCCCTTTTTTCCCCCTCCCCAAAGTGGGAGTTTGATTGCCGGGTGCTTTTATAAGGTGGGTATTTTAGCCCCCACTACCCCCCCCCTCCCTTTTCCCCCCCCCCCCCCCGAAAGGTGCGTTGGGGCTCCGGTCAAACAGTAAAACACTCGCTAAGCTCCCAAAACTACTTTAAGAAATCCTGCCTTTTTATTCAGTGGACTTATTTGGTTTTAAAGCTTCACTTTTTACCAATAATTACTTAGTCCTTTCATCTTTTTTCTGTTAAATTTTTAATAATCCCACATCTTTCAGTATTGTACTTATCATGGAGAGTGATTTCTTAAGCAGTGGGTAATCTTGTCTCCTCGTTACAGCTTAAAATACAGAGAGGGTCCACCTCCCAAATTTCAACGAGTAGAATTGAAGGAGATGGACTAACGTTCTGGAATTTCCTAATTTCTAATCCACTTACCTGTTTGTGTATGCAAGTGGCAGGATATAACCCCTCATCAATGCAGTGGAAAAAAACCTACATTCCTTCATCTGAACGGATTATTAAACGGCTATAAAATCTGTGAAGAACGAGCCGGGGGGTTGTCATCAACACCTGCGACTCCTCCTCCCCCATCAGCGGCAACAGCTAGGATTTCAACAACAAAGCAGTGTCACCAACACCAGACACCTAAGTTTTTAATATATATATATATATAAATATATATATATATTATATATATATATATATATTATATATATTATAAAATATATATATATATAATATATATATATATATTATATTAAATATATATATATATAAATATATATATATATATGTATATAAAATAATATATAAAATATATATATATAAAATATATAATAAATATATTATAAAAAATATATATATGTATATATAAATATATATATATATATAAAATGTATGTATAAAAATATATATATATATATATATATAAATAAATATAATATATTATAAAAAATATATAATATATTATATATATATAAAATTATATATATTATATTTTATATAATATATAATATAAAATATATATTTTTAAAAAATATTAGCGTTGAATTCAGAAATTTATAAATTTTTTATTTTTCATTTTCTTTAAGGTAGGATTAATATTTCATATTTAAGTGTTTTAAATTTTATATTTTCTAAATAATAAAGTGTTTATGTTTGTCAGTTTTTGTTCTTTTTATATTCATTAATTTTCCTGAGGAGGAGCCAGCCTTGGTAATACTGTCTGAAGTTGTTACAGGGCTGAGTAAGCCTTCACAAGCAGAGTGCATAACTACTCTAATAAGGCAGATTGCTGATAGTAACAAAAAACCTAGTATTGTCGTCTACCTCGACCTTGAGAAGGCATTTGAGCTAGCCAGCCCCACAGCAATTCTAGCAATACTAGCTAGGAAAGGAATCAAAGGACGCCTCCTGGCCTGGATAGAGTCCTACCTTAGAGGCAGGCGGGCCTGTGTCAGCTTTCAGGGACACTCCTCTTCCTTTAAAACCCTGGAAAACGGCACGCCACAAGGAGATGTGCTCACTCCTACCCTGTTTAACATCCTTATGCAGGAACTTGTGAGCCTTCCCTTTCATAGTGGTACACAGCTCCTCATCTATGCTGATGATCTTGCACTCGTAGTGAATGGGAAAGGCAATTTAGAGCGACAGGCTGAGAGACTGCAGACGGCGGGCATTAAACATCTTCAACACACCCATAGAAGGCACTGCCGAGAAGAGATACATAGTCATCCCCTCCAACTCCATTGCCGAACATGTTTCCAACATCTTTTCCAATACCTCATTCCAATTATCTACCTCCACAACCACGACCATCAAGGACATCACCAGTAATAGACAGGACAAGCTTCCATCCTCTGCAGGGGAATACATAATCCCTAGTAATAACTGCAGAAAATTATACGTGGACGAAACATCAAGAGACCTCCAAACACGTATTTCAGAACACCAATACGCAAGTAGGACTGACGATACAAGGAATGCATGTGTACAACACCGCAATTCACACAACCATTTAATTAACTACAGAAACTCAAGACTTGTCGCCAGGGAAGATAACACTCAATACCGATGAATCCTGGAATCATCGCTTATCTCAATAACTAACAATTTCAACCAGAACAATGGCTTCTATAACATAGCTGAACCACTTGCCAAGAGACTTCTTCATCGCTATCCCACATAAGAACAGAGAACACTGCATGAGGTCTGCTTACAACTTATCCAATCTCCATTCCAAGCTACCCAAGATTTTAGACTCTATAATCCCAGTGGGCAGATCATCAGATGCAGCATTCTCCACCTGACCTCAACATTTTGAACCTGACTATAAATACTCACGTACCTTCAACACCAGGTAGATCTGTTTGCGACTAGAAAAAGCCTACTGTGTGGGCGAAACGTTGTCAATAAAGGATCACATTAAACTGCATATGTGTTTATATTTCCATTGTGTCGGTATTTTATACCATTCATTTCCAGACTATCCACATGTTGGGATTACTGCCCACATCAGCCTACGACAGATCAAACTAGTGGCTGCCAGAGCCATGAAACTTATGGGGGAGGTCTTAGGTGATACCCAATCTCAACAGTGGTACCGAGCAGCGACTCAGGGAGATCCTCCTCCATATGATAGAAGCTGGTCCAGAGCACAGTGTACCGCCATCCATCGGCTTCGTTTGGGCATTCCCACAGCTAAGATGATGGTAGACAAGGCTGAGGAGATGTGCCAGTATTGTCAGCACGTTGTCCAGCGGCCCCTAACACACTATCTTCGGGGAGTGCGAAGTAACTGGACACTCCGAGGGGCCCAACTAGGAGTGATATTTCCCTCCCGAAGAGGACCCAGAGATGACTGCGGCCACACTAGTAGACCATGGAGTCAACGAACCAGACAAGCTGTTAACCGTGATAACGACATATCCTCCTCCTCGCTAGTGTCAATAGTTAGGAGTACATATAGTAATGTCGCTTTTGAGATCACCAGTTTGCGACCAGAAGAGTGCTTGAGCAGCATATGTCGCATCACTGAGAAACCTTTACCCCGGGAGCCCGAGACGGGTCATCCGCAAGATTCAGACCCGTGCCAGGACTACGGTCATGGCGAACATTATACGTACTTTACTATCATTGTTCCTTGACAATTTGAGTAGTCACGAAAGCGCTTTGGAATTTTTCTGTTCTTTCAACACACCGGCCGCATCCCACCGAGGCGGGTTGGCCCAAAAGGAAAAACGAAAGTTTTCTCCTTTTACATTAGGAATATAACAGGAAAGGGTTACTAAACCCTGCTCCCGGCATTTTAGTTGCCTCTTACAACACGCATGGCTTACGAAGGAAGAATTCTGTTCCACTTCCCCATATAGCTAAGAGGAAATAAACAAGAATAAAAACTAGAAAGAAAATAGAAGAAAACCCAGAGGGGTGTGTATATATGTGCTTGTACATAAATGAAAGGGGGTAAAGCAGCTGGAACTGATGGGATCATGACATAAATGTTAAAAGCAGGGGGGGATATAGTGTTGGAGTGGTTGGTACTTTTGTTTAATAAATGTATGAAAGAGGGGAAGGTACCTAGGGATTGGCGGAGAGCATGTATAGTCCCTTTATATAAAGGGAAAGGGGACAAAAGAGATTGTAAAAATTAATTTTAGCCTAACCCAACTAAATATATTTTAGATTTGTTTACAGTAAAGTCAGTTCCTGATCAGCCGGGCTGTGGCTCGTACGTTGGTTTGCGTGCAGCCAGCAGCAACAGCCTGTTGATCAGGCGCTGATCCACCAGGAGGCCTGGTCACAGACCGGGCCGCGGGGGCGTTGACCCCCGAAACTCTCTCCAGGTAAACTCCAGGTAGTAATTTAATACCAAACAAACACAGTGAAATATATTTTTTCCGTTAGGTTCAGAATGATTTTGGCGAAATTATTGCATACACAAATTTTCACTTGTAATATACGGCAAGATGAGCGTTGCTATTTAAGCCAAGATCGCAAGTTCTGCCTGTTCGGCAGGGATATATATATATATATAATATATTATTATATATATATATAATATAAATATATATATATATATATATATATATATAGATATATTATTATATATATATATATATAATATTAAATATATATATATATATATTATTTATATAATATTATATATATATATTATAAAATATATATTAATATATATAATATATATAATATATATATATATATAATATATATATATATATATATAGGGTCGTGCCGAATAGGCAGAACTTCGCTCTTGTTAAATAGAAAACGCTCATCTTGCAATATAGGACAGTGAAAATTTGTGTATGCAATAATTTGGCTAAAATAATTCTGAACCTAACGAAAAAAAATATGTTTCACTGTGTTTGTTTAATATTAAAATACTGAAAACAAATCTAAAATATATTTAGTTACGTTAGGGTAAAATAAATTGTTCTTGTTATAATAAGGTTAGGTAAGTTTTCTAAGCCTCTTTTGATGCAAAATTATTAATTTTTACATTATCATTAATGAAAAAAATGTATCTTTAAACGTATAAGAGAAAATTTTAGAAAGTACTTAACTTTAAATGAGTTCTTGCTAATTGACCAGTTTTAATATTCGGCACGACATATATATGTATAAAAATATATAATATATTTTAATATATAATATAAAATATTATAAAAATATATATATAATATTATATATATATATAATATATATATATTTTATATATATATATTTTAATCTATATATATAATTAAAATTTATATATATATAAAAATAGTACTTTAATAATATATTTATATATATATATAGTACATTATGTATATTTATATATATAAAAATTTGTATATATATATTATATGTATATTATATATATTAAAATTAATAATATATATATATTATATATATATATATATGTATGTATATATATAAAATATTATATATATATTATATATAAAAATATAATATTATATATATATATATATATATAAATATGTGTGTGTGTGTGTGTGTCAGCACTGGTCAAAAGAGGTCCCGGGTTCCCAGGAATCTTCACGACAGAGCAAAAGCTGTCGTTCACGAGGTATCTGCCAGATGTGCTACAGGGAATGTGCACTCAATCCCTCAACTGGCAACATCCGTGCACACAATGGATGTCTAGGGCGCAGTAGAGCTCCTAATGGGAACAACCAACAGCCCCTAGCAGCAGACAGAGCTGACAGCTACCGTGACTTCACCTCTACAGAGGACCTCAAATCTGCAATCAAATTAACATCGACCAGGACTCTGACACACATCTCCAAAGCATCTCGCCCTCAAGCTGCTAACAAATTCACTGACCTTCTGAAGAAAGTCAATGATGATCCTTCAAACAACGGATCCTGGCAAAACCTAATTCTTTTTCGCAATGCCTATTTGGCTGTCCCAGCATGGAGGGACAAGTCACTAGCAACACATGTTATTAGGGCAATAAATGCATTCATTGGGGATGACAACCTCGTCCATCTCATCGTTATATTAAAATATATATATATATATATATATATATATATATATATATATAGGGAGGTACCACCTCTAGAACTGTTATAGGGACCCTCATCCTCAGAGAAAAGAATAAACTTGCTTCAGGGAGAACTCAAGGTTCTCCCTGAAGCTGTTTGAGAATTTTCTCCTACCACACCCTATATTTTATATATATTTTATTTAAAGACAAAATACATTGACAAAACATTCAAAAAATACGATAGAAAGTAAAACAACATAGGTGACTCAGAGCTACATCTCGAATACTTCTTCCAGCTCCCCGGCGGTGGGCCGCGTGCCCAGAATGCTGCAGGCATTTCCTCTCTGGATTGCAACACTGAGTCTCTGAAAGAGGAAGCTGGTCGCCCTGTGGTCCTTGGTTTCTATGATGAGCTTTTCACCCAGCTCTATTAGGAACTTTAGAGCACACTTGCCCCATGCTCCAAGGGTCTCCGACCCTATTGGGATGAAGTTATAGCAAGACTGAAGGTCTTCATATTTGCGGATCTTCTGGGTCTCCCTGTGGCTGGCAGCTCCACCCCCTTCCACTACGGAGTATGGCAAGTAGGTGTCTGCCAATGTGGCGGCACATGTGTAGTCCCAGGCAATCTGCTTTCCATCCTTCCAAGGTAGCATAGTGGCTCCATCAGGACGCTTTTGACTTCCGTCAGACCTCTGCACTTGGGGTTCCCGTTGAGCTGGGCAACGGGCTGTGGCGAGCCTTCTCTTTATGTCATTGACCTCCTCATGCCTGGCATACTTCCCTTCTGCTGTGTGACACACGAGACCATGAAGTCCGAATTGATCAGCTGTTGCCCTGCCGCAAATACACCTATGTTCGGTGAGGATGGGGGCGGCTAGGCGAAGAGCAACACCAATCCGAATGGCCTGTGGGTCTAGTCGAGTGCCCAAGGAGGAATTGGGAACAGCTAACAGGAAATCTCCTGAGTGTGATGCCTTCACTGCCAGGAGACGAGCTTTGTCCTTTCCTGAGGCATTGGAGAACACTGTGTTGGCGATTTTTTCGATGATCGGTTTGTCCCAGTGGGACTGTTTGTGTTCTTTGGGAGGAGCTGGTCTACTGGAGGAATCTGTAAGGATGTATCACCGAATCGCTGCTTCAGTAAACCTGGGGTCTTGAGCTCCTACCACGTCTCTCAAGCGTCTGGGAACAATCTTCTTGACTAATGCACAGGAAGCCAAACACGAAGACAGAAAAGCAGGTAAAGCAACATGCGTTGCTTTGCGCACCCCTATACCTCCCAGTCGCACTGGGAGGGTTGCCTGATCCCATTGCTGATCCTCTAGTGACAGGTTCAGTGCCTTCTTAAGGGTTGACCTCAGGTGTGCGTCATATTCGTCGAGTGTTGGGTTGTCAAAAGAGGGTGCACACCTCAGGAATTGAGTGAGTCTTTGAATAGTAAGGCACCTTGTGAGGAGATACAGAGCATCATAGGCTTCAAGATTGCTTATTCTCTCCTCCATTCTCATCAGGTCATTCAATTTGTCCTTGAGGACTGTGTCGATGGCCTGGTGACCCAGCTGTGCTCCCAGGAGGGTACTGTTGGACGGAGTGGTAGTAGAGACTTCTGGGAGGATTCTTCGCACAGCATTGATTATTTCCTGGTTCGCTGTGATGATTTCACACTTGGAGGGATTGAGGATGAGTCCCAAGTCTTCTCCCTGTGTTTTCACCAGTTGTAAGTCTCCTACCAGGGACTCTTCAGTACCTGCCAGAGTGCCATCATCCAGGTATTAGATGTTGAGCTCGCTGCGTAGACTGTAAGTTAGTTCTCTTACTGCCAAGCAGAGGAGAAGCAGAGCTAGTGGGTCACCCTGCTGAACACCTTCTGATGATTGAATTTCATGTTCTCCAAACAAAAGAATTGAGGGTTTGCTGTAGCCAGCTGAGATGATGGGAAAAAGACTTGGGAAGCAATCCCGAGCAGCTGGCAAGACAGTATCTCTCTTTACCATATTAAAGGCATTTCTGAAATCAAGTTTGACTACAGCCTTGTCTTCTGGTAGGTCCCTGATGTAGGCCCTTGCCGCATGAGCTGCAGCTTCACTGCCTTGAGGGACCCCAAAGCCCAGTTGGTGTGGCTGGAGTAAACTGGCAGCTTCTAGACGAATGTTTCTTACTGCTGCTTTGGCCACGAGACGGCGAAGAGTGTTTCCAACCGCAATGGGTCTGATTCCCCCATCCTTCTTCTTCAACACACACAGTGAGGCTCCGAAAAAGAAAGGTTTAACTTCTTCTGTGATTCGCCCAGCCAGGCAGTTGACGAAAGTTGTTAACTCGGTGAGAAGAAGTGATGCAGATGCACCGAGTACTGGATTTACCATCTCCTTGAGGTGCTGAGGTCGAATTCCAGTGTAACCTCCTGCAGATCCTGCAGGAAATGACACGATCGCCTTATAGACTTCCGATTCAGGCAAAATTAATTGTTCAGTGATGGGGTCTTCCTCAGGGTTGTTGTTGATGGTTATGGTGTCCCTGGTTGGATGCTTGTCTCTTAGTGATTGGGCTGTGGTCTTATCTTTGGGGGCTACAGTGTCGTCACTTGTAATTATTCGGATTGCTCCCACTGTGTTACCTTCTTCAATTTTTTTGCTAACCTGTGCGCAAATTTTCTCGTTTTCAGTGGGGCTTTTCTTGGGTCTACCTTTGTGATTCCTGCGATGATGGGGCGGAGGGACACAATTATCCGTTCTTGGGTAGTTGTGCACTGCCTTGATAACTGACATGGTTAGGAGTTTGCCTCGTCTCTCAGGAACTGCAAGACAGACATTGCCGAACAGGAGCAGGTTGCGCCATGCTTGGATGGTGCCTCGGGCTTCTAAGTTGGTAGAACCTCCATTCACCTGCTTAAGAAGGTCTGTGAATTTCCCTGCTGCATATGGGCGAGCCGCTTTAGGGATGTGGGATAGGGTACTGTTAGCAGTGGATTTGAATGCCAACAGAAGGTTATCGCAAGTGAGGAGGTTGCCATTGGAATTGTCATCTTCCTGTGGAGGCTTTGGGCTGCTCTCTGCTGGGGGCATATGTGATCCCGCACACCCATTGTGTGCACGAATGCGACCATTCCTGTAGCGTGCACGAAACTCTCCGCACACCTGACATGTGCCTCTTCTTTCATTGTTGGGTGCACTGTTTCCCTGGCTTTGTGGCTGGCTGGCTTCATCATCTGCCATACCACAAACTGTGTGGTAAGCCCAGGCTGAAGAGAAAATGGCGCATGGCACTTACCGCATATAGTTCATGGTGGTTGTAGGGGGAGGAGAGGGGTCTCCCCTCCTTGGGGAGGGCGGTGGAGGAAAGGGATGGGTGGAAGATGTGTGATGAGGCGGAGTAGGGCACTCACTCCCTCCTAGGACAAGTCACTATACACCTCAATGCTCTGTGCACCTGTTACTATACGCCACTATTCTCTGTGCACCTGTTACTATACACCACTATGCTTTGTGCACAGCCCCCACTATAAACGACACGACGCTATACACTACACGTGCTATGCGCATGCCATGCTCATACTATGCACTACACACTATATACACTATACACACGGTGAACAAACACTCCATTGTTGTGACACGAGCACATGGTGTATGCACGCCTCTTTGGGGAAGGGGGAGACACAGTATTACCCTTCAACCTCCGCCTCCTCCTCCATTAGGCCTTCCCTCACTGACCTCACCTACACATGGTGACCGTTATGTTCCCTCACTGAATTCATATACACAACACTTCTGGCCCTTTCCAACACGAGCAGCAGATATTCACACACCAGCCTGTTGATAATAATCCTGGTAGGTGTTCTTGATTAGACGATATTGTGCCAAAAACACAGAGCAGGATGCCCACAGCCTCTATCTGGCGGAGGTGCCAGATATATATATATATATATATATTATAATATATATATATATATATATATATAAATATATATATATATATATATATATATATATGTATATATATATATAATATATATATATATAATATATATATATATATATATATATAAATATATATATATAATCATGGTTCCTTGATAACGTGAGATGTCACGATTGCGCTTGGAATTTCACTATTCTTTAACAGAGGTTATTTTGATATATATATATATATATATATATATATATATTATATATATATATATATATATAAATATATATATATATATATATATATATAATATATAATATATATATATATATAATATATATTTTATATTTTATATATATATATATAATATATATATATATATATATATATATATATATATATATAGGGGGATAAGTCTGTTGAGTATACCTGGTAAAGTGTATGGTAGAGTTATTATTGAAAGAATTAAGAGTAAGACAGAGAATAGGATAGCAGATCAACAAGGAGGCTTTAGGAAAGATAGGGGGGGGTGTGGACAAGGTGTTTACGGTGAAACGTGTAAGTGAGCAGTATTTAGATAAGGCTAAAGAGGTCTTTGTGGCATTTATGGATTTGGAAAAGGCGTATGACAGGGTGGATAGCGGGGCAATGTGGCAGATGTTGCAAGTGTATGGTGTAGGAGGTAGGTTACTGAAAGCAGTGAAGAGTTTTTATGAGGATAGTGAGGCTCAAGTTAGGGTATGTAGGAAAGAGGGAAATTATTTCCCAGTAAAAGTAGGCCTTAGACAAGGATGTGTGATGTCACCGTGGATGTTTAATATATTTATAGATGGGGTTGTTAAGAGAAGTAAATGCGAGGGTCTTGCAAGTAGGTGTGGAGTTTAAAGATAATGAATCACACATAAAGTGGGAGTTGTCACAGTTGTTCTTTGCTGATGACACTGTTCTCTTGGGAGATTCTGAAGAGAAGTTGCAGAGATTGGTGGATGAATTTGGTAGGGTGTGCAAAAGAAGAAAATTGAAAGTGAATACAGGAAAGAGTAAGGTTATGAGGATAAACAAAAAGATTAGGTGATGAAAGATTGGATATCAAATTGGAGGGAGAGAGTGTGGAGGAGGTGAATGTATTCAGATATTTGGGAGTGGACGTGTCAGCGGATGGGTCTATGAAAGATGAGGTGAATCATAGAATTGATGAGGGAAAAGGGTGAGTGGTGAACTTAGGAGTCTGTGGAGACAAAGAACTTTGTCCTTGGAGGCAAAGAGGAGAATGTATGAGAGTATAGTTTTTACCAACGCTCTTATATGGGTGTGAAGCATGGGTGATGAATGTTGCAGCTAGGAGAAGGCTGGAGGCAGTGGAGATGTCATGTCTGAGGGCAATGTGTGGTGTGAATATAATGCAGAGAATTCGTAGTTTGGAAGTTAGGAGGAGGTGCGGGATTACCAAAACTGTTGTCCAGAGGGCTGAGGAAGGGTTGTTGAGGTGGTTCGGGACATGTAGAGAGAATGGAGCGAAACAGAGTGACTTCAAGAGTGTATCAGTCTGTAGTGGAAAGAAGGCGGGGTAGGGGTCGGTCTAGGAAAAGTTGTAGGGAGGGGGTTAAAGAGGTTTTGTGTGCGAGGGTCTGTGACTTCCAGCAGGCATGCGTGAGTGTGTGTGATAGGAGTGAATGGAGACAAATGGTTTTTAAAACTTGACGTGCTGTTGGAGTGTGAGCAAAGTAACATTTATGAAGGGGTTCAGGGAAACCGGCAGGCCGGACTTGATATATATATATATATATATATATATATATATATATATATATATATATATATATATATATATATATATGTATGTATATATACAAGGAATTCACACAAGCAGGCGAAATATACACAAACACTGATCTCTGGCCGAAGGAGATTCGAACCTACGGACCTTGGAACAAGGTACCTAGTGCTTTACCATTCTCACCACACTGGACCAATACCTTGGCGCCTAGCTCGCGCTAGACGTTGATGCAAGTCAGCCAGCTTTCAGGAAGAAGGCTACAGCTCTGCACCTCTCCTTCCGACAGTATTTTAAGTCTACTCACTGGCGCTAATCTTCAGACAGTTCCAGACTATGGAACTGAACTTCTCCAGGCTGAGGGACTGACAACCTCAAATCGACGACTTCAATGGTGATGGACTGATTACATCGTCTTCACATCTCTACTGATCCTGGCTACTTTCTGTATTCGACTGAAGAAGCCTACTGTGTAGGCGAAACGTTTCGGAATAAAGTTGCCTAAATGTTGCCTATGTGTCTTAGCCACCAATCTGTCGGCATTGTATACCATGTTAGGTAAGACACATATGCAACAGTTAGGTATCTTTATTTCGAAACGTTTCGCCTACACAGTAGGCTTCTTCAGTCGAGTACTGAAAAGTTGATAGAAGCAGAAGAGACTTGAAGACGATGTAATCAGTCCATCACCCTTAAAGTTTTGAGGTGGTCGGTCCCTCAGTCTGGAGAAGAGCATTGTTCCATAGTCTGAAACAATATCTGGAGTTTATCTGGAGAGAGTTCCGGGGGTCAACGCCCCCGCGGCCCGGTCTGTGATCAGGCCTCCTTAGGTCAGTGTCCCAGGATGCGACCCACACCAGCCGACTAACACCCAGGTACCCATTTTACTGATGGGGAACATAGACAACAGGTGGAAAGAAACACGTCCAATGTTTCTACTCTGGCTGGGAATCGAACCCAGGCCCTCACCGTGTGAAGCGAGAGCGTTAACCACCAGGCCACCAGAGCCCAATATGACACAATAACAATATGAAGCAATAACTTTTCTGTACTCGACTGAAGAAGCCTACTGTGTAGGCGAAACGTTTCGAAATAAAGATACCTAACTGTTGCATATGTGTCTTACCTAACAACCTGTCGATATTTTATTCCATTTTAATGTTCATTGTATACCATATTGATATTCATCATAACAAGGGGGTGTCTATATATTAGTATGTCAATGATGTCATAACATCATTGTATGTCACTGATGTCTATATATTATGTCACTGATGTCAGCTAGGCCTATACTTGTAGAAATAAAGATTATTATTATTAATATTTTTAATGGAGGGTTTCAAGTCAGTCTACTACACGATGGTCATTAATTGGTTAGTTAGTGGGGTTTAAGTCTATCCTATACTAGAGTTATCAGGGCTGCAAGTCACCTGTATACCTACCGGGTATATACCCTGATAGCTGCATACCTCTCAAGGAATATATGTTAAGAATTTGCTTGAATTCTTTGGGTATTAAAAAATTCTTGTCTGGCGGTGGATAGGTTACCGCACAACCCTTGTGTAGTCGATAGGCTTCAAACTCTATTGACCAATATGTATACCCCAAGTCAGGAATACTTTAATACGTAGATTGGGAATTAAATTCTCGGTGTATACACGGAGTAACATACACTTCTCGGTGTATAAATCCCGTTTTCATGAAGAGGTCAAAAACTCCGTGAACAAACGACTCATTCAAAGGCTTAATGAGAAGCTTCGAAGCCTCGAAGCTGAGCTTGACGAAGCTTACTTTCCCTCACTGTGGTTGGATCAGCTACAACAGGAGGGTCGCTTCACTACACTCTCCTACCTAGAGGTAAAATACACTGAAATGTGTATATTCTTCAGCATATATACACCAAGAAATGTGTATTCGTGCATATACACATTGGAGTGTAACTCAGATAATATGCTTTAATTACTATTTTAGGTACCGAAGTATATCCATTGAGAAGTGTACGCGTCTCAGTGTATAAACAGAAACGTACATCTCTGTGTATATACTGGCATATATTAATGTATGCAACATGTTTATAAATGCTCAGTCTGTGTAGAATCCATAAGGATCTGGCGCTCTCAAAATCAGTACTGAATGCGCTATTATTATTGATGCTTATATCGTAATGATTATAAGTAATGGTAGTAAGCTATTGAATTGTTATAAGTGATAATAAGTTCAGTGTTATCGCGGGAGTGTTATCGCGGGAGTGTTATCACGGGAGTGTTATCACGGGAGTGTTATCGCGGGAGTGTTATCACGGGAGTGTTATCGCGGGAGTGTTATCGCGGGAGTGTTATCACGGGAGTGTT
>NC_069476.1:23741952-23761952 GCF_026875155.1 Cherax quadricarinatus | reverse complement strand
TATGTCGAAGGCTTTCTTGCAGCCCAAAAAAGTGCAGTCGATCCACCCCTCTCTCTCTTGTCTTACTTCTGTCACCTTGTCATAAAACTCTAGTAGGTTCGTGACACAGGATTTTCCTTCCCTGAAACCATGCTGGTTGTCAATTATACACTTGTTTCTTTCCAGGTGCTCCACCACTCTCCTCCTGATGATCTTCTCCATGACCTTGCATACTATACACGTTAGTGATACTGGTCTGTAGTTTAGTGCCTCATGTCTGTCTCCCTTTTTAAAAATTGGGACTACATTTGCCATCTTCCATACCTCAGGGAGTTGCCCAGTTTCAAATGATGTGTTGAAGATCTTTGTAAATGGCACACACAATATCTCTGCTCCCTCTTTAAGGACCCATGGAGAGATGTCTGGTCCCACCGCCTTTGAGGTGTCAAGTTCGCATAGCAGCTTCTTCACTTCCTCCTTGGTTATATGTACCTCATCCACCACTTGCTGGTGTACCCCCCCCCCCTGTTCTGATTTCCTGGAGTCCTACTGGTTTCCACTGTAAATACTTCTTTAAATCTCGTGTTGAGCTCCTCACATACCTCTTGGTCGTTTCTTGTGAATTTCCCATCACCCTTCCTCAGTCTGATTACCTGGTCCTTGACTATTGTTTTCCTCCTGATGTGGCTGTACAACAGCTTCGGGTCAGTCTTGACTTTCGATGCTATGTCATTTTCATATTGTCGCTGAGCCTCCCTTCTTATCTGTGCATATTCGTTTCTAGCTCTTCGGCTAATCTCTCTATTTTCCTGAGTTCTCTGTCTTCTGTACCTTTTCCATTCTCTAGTACACCTAGTTTTTGCCTCCCTACACCTTTGGGTGAACCAAGGACTCGTTCGGTTCTTCCCATTATTTCTGTTTCCATTGGGAACAAACCTCTCCTCTGCCTCCTTGCATTTTGTTGCACATAGTCCATCATTTCTTGTACTGGTTTTCCTGTCAGTTCCCCCTCCCACTGACTGTTTTGAAGGAAGTTCCTAATGCCTGAGTAGTTACCCCTTTTGAAGTTTGGTTTTTTGCAACCTATTCCTGTTACTCTCTCCACTAGAAGGTCAACTGTGTAGTTGAAGCACAGAACCTCATGATCACTAGCTCCAAGGGGCCTTTCATACAAGATATCCTCGATGTCTGAAATACTCAAGGTGAATACAAGGTCCAGTCTTGCTGGTTCATCTTCTCCTCTCTCTCTCTGGTAGTGTCTCTAACATGTTGATGCATGAGGTTTTCCAGTACTACATCCATCATCTTGGCTCTCCATGTTTTGGGACCCCCATGGGGCTCCAGGTTTTCCCAGTCAATCTCCTTGTGATTGAAATCACCCATAACTAGTAACTTTGCTCCCCCCATGTGTGCTCTCCTGGTCACCTCGGCTAGTGTATCGACCATGGCTCTGTTGCTCTCATCGTATACTTCTCTTCATCTCCTGCAGTTCTGTGGTGGGTTGTACATTACTGCAATTATCACCTTATGTCCCTCAGACTGGATTGTTTCTACTAAGTAGTCCCTTTCACCCGTGCCATCCATTAATTCCATTTTCTCAAAACCCCACTGGTTTTTAATGAGCAGTGCAACTCCTCCTCCCCTTCTCCTCCCTCTGTCTTTCCTGAGGATTTGATATCCGGGTGGAAAGATTGAATCTGTTATTATCCTGGCGAGTTTTGTTTCTGTGAGTGCTATTATGTCTGGGGATGTCTCCTTGATTCTTTCGTGCCACTCATCATACTTAATTGTTATTCCATCTCCATTTGTATACCACACCTTCAACTTCTTTTCTAAGACTGTGGTCTGGGAGGTGTATTGGGGTTGGGGAAGTGGGAGACCTGATAAGGAACTATGGGTGGTTGCTGTGGGGGTGGAGTTTGTAATGTAGTGGGTGGGGGCATTGGATGTGGCATGGATGTTTTGGTTTAGAGTGTTTGGCAGCACTGGGGTTGACCTGGTTGGGAGGCTTCTATAGGAAGCTGTGAGGGAGGTTGTATTTGATCTTCCTGTGTCTGGGATCTCCTGTCTGTCTTCTCCATCCCATCTCTTTCCTCCTTTCGCCTTTGTACCATCTCTCTCAGTTTCTGCCTTTCTTGTTGTGTTCTGTCGCGGCTGAGATACACCTTCCTGTGTGCCGGCATGTCCCTTAATCGTGCTTTCTCCTGCAGTATCCTGTTCTGAGTCGATTCTGCCTTGAAGGTCACTTTCACTGGCCGGGTTCTTTTTTTTACAAACCCCCCTATTCTCCGAAAATTTTCCAGCTGGGTCATGTCGTCTTCTCCTATTACTTTCATGATGATTTCAATTGCTTTTTTTCCCCTATTTTCTTGTTTCATATGTTTCCCCTTCAACTTCCTGTAGCCCATACACAAAGACTGACCTCACCCTTTCATTCTCCCACTGTATATCCCTGTGTATCCACGCATTCAATTTGATTTCCTCCATTACAGCTTTCCTTTCTTCAGTTTCACTAGCTACTGTACTTGGGCTCAGTGGCCTGTCATTTTCCCTTCTCGGTTTTCCCTGGGCTCTGCTGTGGTTTGTTAGGGACTCCACATATAGCTTAGCTCTTTTATTTACTACAGTCTCCCCTGATAGAGCTTCTACATGCAGTTTTGCTCCTTCTTTCCCTACAGTCCCCTTATTTGTGGCTGAGGTAGCAGTCTCTGTTGTCAATCCCAAAATGTTCTTTAGTCCTTTAGGCTGTTTCATATCTTTCAGTTCCTCTTCTAAACTCTGTATCCTGGCCTCTGCTGCTTTGACTTGCACCTTCCACTTCCTGTTTTCCATTACTATCCTCTCTTCCATTCTCATGCTAAGTTCTTCTAGTTTCCTTTCCCATTCATGTTTTCTTTTTATGAGCTCTGCTGCCCAATCTTCCTTTGCAGCTTCCTCCTCCTGTCCCTTGGTTTTTCTTGTTGCTCTCTGGCAACCCATTTTTTTATCCTGATTGCCTCAGAGTGGGAAACCTATGTAATTCTGTGTGTTACGTTAGTAGTGTGTATGTCAGAGTGTGGGGGGGGGAGGTAGAGGAGGAACTGTGGCTATGTGGGAGAGGAGTGGGAAGGCAGGAGAAGCAAGTGGATGAGTGGGAGGGGGAGAGGGGGAAGGAGGGAGAGGTGGGGAGGGGGAGGGTGAAAGAGGGAGGGGAGGGAACCGGGGGAGGAGTGAGATGTCGGTGGGGAGGGGAGGGAGTGTATGTGTGTGTGTATTGTGTGTGTGTAGGGGTGTGTGTGTGTGTGTTGTGTGTGTAGTGTGTGTGTGTGTGTGTGTGTGTGTGTGTTGTGTGTGTGTGTTGTGTGTGTGTGTGTGTGTGTGTGTATGTTGTGTTGTGTATTTGTGTGTGTGTGTGTGTGTGTGTGTGTGTGTGTGTGTGTGTACTCACCTAGTTCTCACCTAGTTGAAGTTGCAGGGGTCGAGTCCGAGCTCCTGGCCCCGCCTCTTCACTGATCGCTACTAGGTCACTCTCCCTGAACCGTGAGCTTTATCATACCTCTGTTTAAAGCTATGTATGGATCCTGCCTCCACTACATCGCTTCCCAAACTATTCCACTTACTGACTACTCTGTGGCTGAAGAAATACTTCCTAACATTCCTGTGATTCATCTGTGTCTTCAACTTCCAACTGTGTCCCCTTGTTACTGTGTCCAATCTCTGGAACATCCTGTCTTTGTCCACCTTGTCCACCTCTCAGTATTTTGTATGTCGTTATCATGTCCCCCTATCTCTCCTGTCCTCCAGTGTCGTCAGGTTGATTTCCCTTAACCTCTCCTCGTAGGACATACCTCTTAGCTCTGGGACTAGTCTTGTTGCAAACCTTTGCACTTTCTCTAGTTTCTTTACGTGCTTGGCTAGGTGTGGGTTCCAAACTGGTGCCGCATACTCCAATATGGGCCTAACGTACACAGTGTACAGGGTCCTGAACGATTCCTTATTAAGATGTCGGAATGCTGTTCTGAGGTTTGCTAGGCGCCCATATGCTGCAGCAGTTATTTGGTTGATGTGCAGTTCAGGAATTGTGCCTGATGTTATACTCACCCCAAGATCTTTTTCCTTGAGTGAGGTTTGTAGTCTCTGGCCTCCTAGACTGTACTCCGTCTGCAGTCTTCTTTGCCCTTCCCCAATCTTCATGACTTTGCACTTGGTGGGATTGAACTCCAGGAGCCAATTGCTGGACCAGGTCTGCAGCCTGTCCAGATCCCTTTGTAGTTCTGCCTGGTCTTCGATCGAGTGAATTCTTCTCATCAACTTCACATCATCTGCAAACTTGGACACCTCAGAGTCTATTCCTTCCGTCATGTCGTTCACAAATACCAGAAACAGCACTGGTCCTAGGACTGACCCCTGTGGAACCCCGCTGGTCACAGGTTCCCACTCTGACACCTCGCCACGTACCATGACTCGCTGCTGTCTTCCTAACACGTATTCCCTGATCCATTGTAGTGCCTTCCCTGTTATTGCTGCTTGGTCCTCCAATTTTTGCACCAATCTCTTGTGTGGAACTGTGTCAAACGCCTTCTTGCACTCCAAGAATATGCATTCCACCCACCCCTCTCTCTCTTGTCTTACTGCTGTCACCATGTCATAGAACTCCAGTAGGTTTGTGACACAGGGTTTCCCGTCCCTGAAACCATGTTGGCTGCTGTTGATGAGATCATTCCTTTCTAGGTGTTCCACCACTCTTTTCCTGATAATCTTCTCCATGATTTTGCATACTATACATGTCAGTGACACTGGTCTGTAGTTTAATGCTTCATGTCTGTCTCCTTTTTTAAAGATTGGGACTACATTTGCTGTCTTCTATGCCTCAGGCAATCTCCCTGTTTTGATAGATGTATTGAATATTGTTGTTAGGGGTACACATAGCGCATCTGCTCACTCTCTAAATACCCATGGGGAGATGTTATCTGGCCCCATTGCCTTTGAGGTATCGAGCTTACTAAGAAGCCTCTTCACTTCTTCCTCGGTTGTGTGCACTGTGTCCAGCACTTGGTGGTGTGCCCCACCTCTCCGTCTTTCTGTAGCCCCTTGTGTCTCCTTTGTGAACACTTCTTTGAATCTCTTGTTGAGTTCCTCACATACTTCACGGTCATTTCTTGTGTGTGAGTGTGTGTGTGTGTGTGTGTATATGTGTATGTGTGTGTACTCACCTATTTGTACTCACCTATTTGTGGTTGCAGGGGTCGAGTCATAGCTCCTGGCCCTGCCTCTTCACTGATTGCTACTAGGTCCTCTCTCTCCCTGCTCCATGAGCTTTATCATACCTCGCCTTAAAACTATGTATGGGTCCCGCCTCCACTACGTCACTTTCTAGGCTATTCCACGGCTTGACTACTCAGTGACTGAAGAAATACTTCCTAACATCCCTTTGATTCATCTGAGTCTTCAACTTCCAATTGTGACCTCTTGTGTCTGTGTCCCATCTCTGGAACATCCTGTCTTTGTCCACCTCGTCTATTTCGCACAGTACTTTATATGTCGTTATCATGTCTCCCCTGACCCTCCTGGCCTCCAGTGTCGTCAGGCCGATTTCCCTCAACCTTTCATCGTAGGACAATCCCCGTAACTCTGGGACTAGTCTTGTTGCAATCCTTTGCACTTTCTCTAATTTCTTGACATGCTTGATTATGTGTGGAATTATGTGTGGAATTATGTGTGGGTTTAGTATGTGTTTGAAAAGTAGGTGACTTGTGCTTGGAGTGGTATGTGGATTCTCAGTGGTCGCTTGTGACCACAACCTCTTGTGACCTGACCCCAACCCTCCTGGGACTTGCCCGCACCTTCTTACAATGTTGCCTATGCCTGACCTACCACCTAGGTTATAGTAAGATACTCGCCTTGTTCAATGGATTACCAATTGCTATTCCTTATTGAATACCTTAGTGCCTATTCTTTATCGTGCTATGAGAGACCATTTACAATCAGCTTGGCGGTTAATTGGAACCAGGAACCCTACACCCATACAACCACTCATAGGTGATTACAGTACTTGCAATGCAGCTGTAGCAGCCTGTAGATTGTCCAGCTCGATGTGACGTCCTGGCGTAGATCCACCTCAATTTCTTCTCGTTAATAATGTACCCTATTCACTGTATTTATCACACTGGTCACACGATTGTTTCACTTTATTATCTTTCTTAGGTGACACGTGACAACGTCGCCTGAACGCACCCACTAGCCTGCCAGCCCTGACTGCGCACAACGTTTTATTTTTTATATCACTTACGAAAATGCGGCTCTCGCTACAGTTATGTGGCTCAGGCAGATTATAAATCCTTCAAGGAATTGTTCATAATCCTAGCACACTTAGCTACCCTTCTGATCACTTGGGTAGCCCTCGAAAACACTTAAATCCGCGGAGCGCGGAAGGCGTGACCAGCGCACGCACTGTGCACACACCTTATTCCTCCTCACTCACGTACACACATGCACGTGGAGTGGAGAAGTCCGGCGCAACTGAGCTCGTGAATTCGCGGTATTTTCTGACTGTATCATAGGGATATTGGCGTGTGTGTGTTTTGTGTGAGCAGGTATAACGTTGTGTGTGTGTGACTGTGTGAGCAGGCATAATGTTGTGTGTGTGTGACTGTGTGAGGAGGTATAACGTGCGCGTGTGTGAGTGACGAGGTATAACGTGCGTGTGTGAGTGTGGAGGTGTAACATGGGTGTGTGCGTGTGTGCGTAAGGAGGTATACCAGGTGTGTGTGAGTGTTGTGTGTGTGTGTGAGTGGAGTGAGTGTGTGTGACTGTCTGAGGAGGTATAACGTGTGTGTGTGTGTGTGTGCGACTATGTGAGGAGGTACAACGTGTGTGACTGTGTGAGGAGGAATCACGTGTGTGTGTGAGTTTGTGTGTTTGTGTTTGTTTGTGTGTGTGTGTGTGTGTGTGTGTGTGTGTGTGTGATCTCACCTAATTGTACTCTCTTAATTGTGGTTGCAGCTGTCGAGACTCGGCTCCTGGACCCGCCTCTTCACTGAATTCTACTAGGTCCTCTCTCCCTCTGCTCCATGAGCTTTATCATACCTCATCTTGAAGCTATGAATGGTTCCTGCCTCCACTACCTCACTTGCTAGGTTATTCCACTTCCTGACTATGACTGAAGAAATACTTCCTAACATCCGTTTTACTCATCTGGGTCTTCAACTTCATATTGCGACCCCTTGTTTCTGTGTCCCCTCTCTGTAACATCCTGTCTCTGTCCACCTTCTCTATTCCACGCAGTATTTTGTATATCGTTATCATGTCTCCCCTAACCCACCTGTCCTCCAGTGTCGTCAGGCCGATTTCCTTTAACCTTTTTTCGTAGGACATTCCCCATAGCTTTGGAACTAACCTTGTCGCAACCTTTGCACTTTCCCTAATTTCTTGACATGCTTGATCAAGTGTGGGTTCCAAACAGGTGGTGCATACTCCAGTATGGGCCTGATGTACACGGTGTACAATGTCTCGAACGATTCCTTACAAAGGTATTGGAGCTCTATTCCCAGGTTTGCCAGGCGCCCATATGCTGCAGCAGTTATCTGGTTGATATGTGCTTCGGGAGACATGCTCAGTTTTATACTCGCCCCAAGATCTTTCTTCTTGAGCGTGGTTTGCAATCTTTGGCCACCTAGCCTATACTCTGTCAGTGGTCTTCTTTACCCTTCCCAGATCTTCATGACTTTGCATTTGGCGGGGTTAAATTCGAGAAGCCAGTTGCTGGACCACGTGTCCATCCTTTCCAGGTCCCTTTTAAGTCCTACCTGATCCTTATCTGATATAATTCTCCTCATTAACTTCACATCATCTGCAAACAGGGACTCATCTGAGTCTAACCCTTCCATCATGTCATTCACAAATACCAGAAATAGCACCGGTCCTAGGACCGTCCCTAGTGGGACTCTGCTCGTCACAGGTGCCCACAGTGATAGGTCATCACGTACTATGTCTTGTTGTTGCCTCCCTGTCAGATATTCTCTGATCCCTTGCAGTGCCCTTCCTGTTATATGCGCCGGATGCTCTAGCTTCTACAATTATCTCCTGTGAGGAACTGTGTCGAAGGCCTTCTTGCAATCCAAGAAAATGTAATCAACCCACCCCTCACTCTCGTGTCTTACTTCTGTTACTTTATCATGAAACTCCAGTAGGTTTGTGACACAGGATTTGCGTTCCTCAAATCCGTACTGGTTGGCGTTTATATTCTTGTTCCGCCCCAAATGCTCCACCTCTCTTATCCTGATAATCTTCTTCATGACTTTGCATAATATACACGTCAGTGACACTGGTCTATAATTTAGTGCCTCTTTTCTGTCTCCTTTTTTAAATACGGGTACTAAATTTGCCGTCTTCTATACCTCAGGTAGTTGACCAGATTCAACGGATGTGTTGAAGATTGTGGTTAGTGGCACACAGCAATTCTGATCCCTCTCTAAGGACCCACGAGGAGATGTCTGGTTCCATTGCCTTTCAGGTATCAAGGTCCCTTAGCAGCTTCTTCCCCTCCTCCTCAGTTGTGTGTATGTCATCCAACACTTTTTGGTATGTGCAAGAAAGGTATAAAATATCGACAGTATGAAAGTTAAGACACATGTGCAACATCTGGATATCTTTATTGTAGACGTTTCGCCATCCAGTGGCTTTATCAATACAGATTCTAGGACATAATTTGTAGCCAGTAAAACTATATACAAAAGATGAGGTAATCAGTCCCTCAGCCTTGGAGTTAGTGTTCACAGCATCGTGGTGGAGGAGAATCTGGAGCAAAGGCAAGAAGACTGGCGGTAATATAGGCGTCAGTGTATAAGGACGTGCAGCAGACGAGAGCATAGTCACTGGAAGGCGGGATTCCCCAGTGGAAGTAGGTCCTTCCCAAAGAGATGGGTTAGTTGTAGCAGCCATGAAGGTCTTGTAGATGTCCTCTGAACCAAGTTTCCATGATGTTGCAGATATCAGACACTGCAACATCATGGAATCTTGGTTCAGAGGACTTCTACAAGACCTTCTTCATGGCTGCTACAACTAACCCATCTCTTTGGGAAGGACCTACTTCCACTGGGGAATCCCGCCTTCCAGTGACTATGCTCTCGTCTGCTGCACGTCCTTATACACTGACGCCTATATTACCGCCAGTCTTCTTGGCCTTTGCTCCAGATTCTCCTCCACCACGATGCTGTGAACACTAACTCCAAGGCTGAGGGACTGATTACCTCAACTTTTGTATATAGTTCTACTGTCTTCCAATTATGTCCTAGAATCTGTACTGATAAAACCACTGGATGGCGAAACGTCTACATAAAAGATATCCAGATGTTGCACATGTGTCTTAACTTTCACTTTTTGGTATATTCGTTATTGGCGTTCCCCCTCTGTTCTGTCCACCCAGAGGCCTTCTTTCCTCAGCTGATCACCTGGTTTTTGACTGTTGTCTTCCTCCTAATGTGGTTATACAGCAATTTCGGGTCAGACTTGGCTTTCGATGTATGTCGTTTTTGTACTGTCGCTGGGCCTCCCTCCTTATCTGTCCATACTCGTCTCTGGCTCTTCGACTAGTCTCTCTATTTTCCTGGGTCCTTTGCCTCCTGTATCTTTTCCATTCTCTGGTGTACTTTGTTTTTGCCTCCCAACACCTTCGGGTAAACCAAGGACTCGCTTTGGTGTTCCAATTATTTCAGTTGCCCTTTGGAACAAACATTTCCTTTTCCTCCTTGCATTTTGTTGTTACATATTCCATAATTTCGTTAAATGACTTTCGTACCATTTATCTGTCCAACTGGACCTCCCGCAGGAAGTTTCTCATTCTTGTGTAGTCCCCTCTCTTATAGTTTGGGTTTTCCCATTCGACTCATGTTACACTCTTCACTTGTAACTCTACTATGTAATCAAAAAACAGAACCACGTGATCACTAGCTCAAAGGGACCTCTCATATGTGATGTCCTCAGTGTCTGAACTGCTCAGGGTGAACACAAGGTCCAGTATTGCTCGTTCATCCTCCCCTCTCTCTCTGGTAGTGTCGCTGACGTGTTGATGCATGAGGTTTACCTGTACCACATCCATCGTCTTGGCTCTACATGTTTCGGGACCCCCATGAGGCTGAAGGTTATCCCAATCGATGTCCCCCGTGGTGTGTGTGTGTTAGTTACCATTTTGTCCTAGGCACATGTCGATTAGACACTAGGCCTGTTGTATATGAGTACGTGTGTGTGTGTGTGTGTATGAAGAAATACTTCCTAACGTCCCTGTGACTCGTCTGAGTCTTCAGCTTTCAGTTGTGACCCCTTGTCCCTGTGTCCACTCTCTGGAACAAACTATCTCTGTCCACCTTGTCTATTCCCCGCAGTATCTTGTATGTCGTTATCATGTCTCCCCTGACTCTTCTGTCCTCCAGTGCCGTCAGTCAGATTTCCCTCAACCTTTCCTCGTACGACATTTCCCTGAGCTCTTTGACTAGCCTTGTTGCAAACCTTTGTACTTTCTCTAACTTCTTGACGTGCTTGACTAGGTGTGGGTTCCAGACTGGTGCTGCATACTTCAGTATCGGCCTAACATACACAGTGTACAGAGTCTTGAACGATTCCTTATTAAGGTATCGGAACGCTATTCTCAGATTTGCCAGGCGCCCGTATGCTGCAGCAGTTATTTGGTTGATGTGTGCCTCCGGTGATGTGCTCGTTGTTATGGTCACCCATAGGTCTTTCTCCCTGAGTGAGGTCTGAACTCTTTGTCCACATAGCCTATACTCTGTCTGCGGTCTTCTTTGCCCCTCCTCAATCTTCATGACTTTGCATTTGGCATGGTTGAATTCGAGAAACCAGTTTCTGGACCACATGTCCAGCCTGTCCAGGTCTCTTTGCAGTCCTGCCTCATCCTCATCTGATTTAATTCTTCTCGTCAACTTCACATCATCTGCGAATAGGGGCACTTCAGAGTCTATTCCTTCCATCATTGTAGATGAATGGTTCAAAGAACCGACATGTTGTTAAATTAGACACATGTGCAACTCGTTTCTTTGAACCATTCATCTACAATCCTGTCAGACACTGCAACTTCTTGGGATCTTAATACTTGGGAGTTCTTCGCTTGCCTAACTCTTGGGCACGACCTACTTCCACACTGAACAAATGTGACACCACCTATGACTGCTGCACCTCTCCTGCCATACGGTTTATAAGCTGCTTCTCCGCTCCTATGCCGTATTCTATTCAAGAATGATGGACTGACCACATCGACTCAAGGCTAAAGGACTGATTACCTCATTCTCCTACTGTTCTTCAAGTTTATCCTTTGTATGGACTGATGAAGCCACTGTGTGGCGAAACGTTTCCTCAGTAAAGATACCCAAGAATTGCACATGTGTCTAATCCTTCCATCATGTCGCTTGCATATATCAAAAATAGCACTGGTCTTAGAACTGGCCCATGTGGGACCCCGCTCGTCAGAGGCGCCCACTGTGATGCCTCTTCACGTACCATGACTCGTTGTTGCCTCCCTGTCAGGTATTCCCTGATCCATTGCAGTGCCCTCCCTGTTACATGCACCTGATCCTCCAGTTTCTTCACTAATCTCTTGTTGGGAACTGTGTCAAAGGCCTTCCTGCAGTCTAGGAAAACGCAATCAACCCACCCGTCTCTCTCGTGTCTTACTTCTGTTACCTTGTCATTAAACTCCAGAAGGTTTGTGACACAGGATTTGCCTTCCATGAACCCATGCTGGTTTTCATTTATAATCTTGTTCCGTTCCAGGTGTTCCACCACTCTCCTCCTGAAAATCTTCTCCATGACTTTGCATACTGTACATGTCAAACACAGGTCTGTAGTTTAGTGCCTCATTTCTGTTTCCTTTCTTAAATATGGGGACTGCATTTGCTGTCTTCCATTTATCAGGTAGTTGCCCATTTTCAAGGGATGTGTTGAAGATTGTGGTTAGGGGCACACACAGCATCTATGCTCCTTCTCTAATGACCCATGGGGAGATGTTGTGCGGTCCCATCGCCTTTGAGGTATCAAGGTCACTTAGCAGCTTCTGCACCTCCTCCTCGGTTGTTCGTATGTCATCCAACACTTGTTGGTACATTCCCTCTTGATGTTCCCTTCTGTGCTGTCTTCCCAGAGCCCTTCCTGTCTCTACTGTAAAAACTTCCTTAAATCTCGTGTTTAGCTCCTCACATACGCCAGATCAGTTCGTTGTGATGTATCTCCCCCTCTGTCCCTCAGACTGATCACCAGGTTCTTTGACTGTTGACTTGCTCCTGATATGGCTATACAGCCAAGTTTCGGTACAGTCTTGATTTCGATGCTATGTTATTTTCAATACTGATCGCTGCCTCCCTCCTTACCTTGGCATACGCGTTCCTGCTCTGCGACTGATCTCCCGATTTTTGTTATCTCTGCTTCTGTACTTTTTCCATTCTCTATTGCACTTTTAGAAAAAACCTTTTCCCACTGCCCTCCATTGCATTATGATGTTACTATTCCACCATTTCATTTACTGCTTTCCTGCCAGTTCTCTTCCCCTACGGAACCTCCTGCAGTAAGTTCCTCACCCTAGTAGCCCCCCCTTTTTATATCAGGCTATTTCCCATTCAACTCTTTTAACTCTCTCTCCACTTGCAACTCTCTCTATGTATTCCAAAGCACAGAACCACGTGGTCACTAGCTCCTAGGGGACTCTCATATGTGACGTCCTCAATGCTGATCTGCCCAGGGTAACACAAGGTCAATCTTGCATGTTCATCCTCCCCTCTCACTCTGGTAGTGTCCTTAACATGATTTGTGCATGAGGTTTTCCAGCACCACATCCAACATCATGAGCTCTCCATGTGTTCGGGACCCCCATTTGCTCCATGGTTTCCCCAGTCAATCTCCCTGTGGTTGAAATCCCCCAAACCACAACTTTGCTCTGCTGGAGTGAAACTCTTCTTGCCACCTCAAGCAAGTTGTTCCCCACCATTGCTCTGTTGCACTCTCATATTCCTCTCTTGGGCCAGTTCCTGCAGTTCTGTGGTGGATGATACATCACTGCAATGATCACCTTTGTGCTTCCAGACTGAATTGTACCTACTATGTAGTCCTTTCTACAGTCTCGTCCCTATGCCTCTGCCCATTTTCTCGAATTTCATCGTTTTTTTTACGAGCAGATCAACCCCTCCTCCCCCTCTGTGTGTGTCTGCATGTGTGTGTGTCTATATATGGTGTGTGTGTGTGTGGTGTGAGAGAGTGAGGTATAACGTGTGTGTGTGTTGTGTGTGTGAGTGAGGAGGTAACGTAGTGGTGTGTGTACTCAGCTATTTGTGGTTGTAGTGCTCGAGTCATAGCCTTCTGGACCCCCCTCTTCAACTGATTGCAACTGACTCCTCTCTCTCACCCTGTTCCACGACCATTATTCAACCCCAAGAACCTCGTCTAAAAACTATATAATGTTTCCGGCCCTCTACACCTCTTTCGGGAAATTCCACTGCCTGACAACTCGTCTGACTGAAGCAATACTTCCTAACATCTCTTTGGCTCATCTTACACTCAGTTTTCCAATTGTGACACCTTGTCCTCGTGTGTTCCATCTATTGTAACCATCCTGTCTTTGTCCACCTTGTCTATTTTCGCTGCAGTATTTTAAATGTTATGATTTCATCTTTCCCCATGAATCCCTCCTGTCCTCCAGTGTCGTCCAGTCCAATTTCCCTTAAAAACCTTTCTTCGTATGTCATCCTGTACCTCTAGGACTAGGTCTTATTGCAAACCCTTATGCACATTCTCTAATTTCTTTAAGGTGCTAGACCTCGTGTGGGTTCCAAAATGATCTGCAATACCTCCTGTATGGAGCCGGACGTAGGGGGGGGGCATGGTGTATATCCTCTTTAAAACGAATACCTTACTTAGGTATCGGAACGCTAAAATCCCTTAGGTTTTGCCAACGCCCGTATGTTCAACATTATCTGATTGATGTGCGAAAACTGCAGAGATTGTGCTCGTATAATAATACTAACAACTGCCGCCCTCACGTGCAAGAATACATTTATAGTTAGCCTTGAGATGAGGTTTGCAGAGACTATGACCACATAGTCCTTACCAGATCTGCAGACTTCTTTGTCCTTCGCCCAATCATCATGACTCTGCAATTTGGCTGGGTTTAAATTCAAGAGCCTGTGAGGGAAAAGTTTCAATAGACAGGAGTAAACAAGCGATGGAGTAAATAAGTAACATAGTTTCATTGCCAGCAACTTGTTAAGGTAGGGTATGTCAAGCGCCCACTATCCCACCTTTTTTTCCCCTCCCCGAAAGTGAAAGTTTGAACTGCAGTGCTGTCTTGTTAAGGTAGGGTCAGTTCCTAGCTCCCACTATCGAGTTCCCCTCCTCCTACCCCCCCCCCCCCCGAAAAGTGACGTGTGGGCTCCGATCCAACCGTAATCCACTAACTCACAGCTCCAGCACTATTTAAGTACATTCTGCCTTGTATTCTAGTGGATTATTGGTTGAAAGCTTCACTATTGACCAAAAATAAACTGTAGTCCTTTCGTTTTGCCTCTAAGTTGGACTGTTTGTAATAATCACACCTCTTTTAGTATTGTACTTATCATGGAGGTGATTTCTTACGCAGTGGGTAACCATCTAACTATCCAGCTTGGATGACAAGAGGGCACCTACCAATCAACGAGTAGAACTGATGGAAATGGACTAACGTCCTGAGACTATCCCTGTTTTGGATTTAATAACCTTGTGGCACCTGTATGAAATATGTCAGACATAACCCCTAATCATTGCAGTGTAAAGAAACCTGCCTTTCCTGTCATCGGATATAATAACTCACGGCTATACTCTGAAGAACGAACTGGGTGGGTTGAAACCAACACCTGCGAACCCCCCCCCATCATCATCACAACGGCCACGATTTTCAACAACACAGTTCACCAACAACCAGACACCCAATTTTTAAAAATTAGCGTTGAATTCAATATCATTTATATTTTTCATTAATTCATTTTCTTTATGTAGGATTAATATTCAAATTTAAGTGATTTTATTAATTTTATATTTTCTATATAATAGTGTTTTATGTTTGTCAGTTTTTTTATTCCTTTTTCTATGCATTAATTTTTCCTGAGGAGGAGCCAGCCCTTGGGTAAAACTGACTGAATTTGTTTACAGGGCTGGAGGTAAGGCCTTCACAAGTGGCGACCTTGCCAGGACAACTCTACTTGAATTCAAGATTTCAACTCCATCACGAATCAACCATTGTAACTTCAAAACGCCGCATACCACAGACGTTACCCACTCAGCCATGAGTAATCATTCTCTGTGGTAGGACTACAGTACAGAAATTTTAAAAGATTTGGTGGAGTATTGTTAAAGTCTCAATTTATTGTAAGTCAAGTCAAGGCAGGAATACTGTTCATTTCTGAGCCAATAATTTAGTGTAACTTTGAAACACTTTGGAGGATTAGACTCTAGGGCCCCGAGAATTTTCCATGGGTACAATTTATTGCAATGATGCTCTTTATTAATATCAAGGAAACTGTCATAGCGCACTCTTGATTTGTTGGTGAGAAGATTGGCTGGTCAAGTGACCCCATTCTACTATAACTGTATTTGCTCGGAGCGCGGCAAAGAACCCATCATGTTTAATTAATACATATTGTTTAAATTAAGCAGGGATCGAGCCCTCTGGTTTTAATTTACAGTATGAGCGGTTAGCAGGAATGGAACCGCTAACATATTTCTTAAACAACCCGTTTCATTTCCCCTGATAGGTTTTAAGGGTTAATGAATCCTTGGCAAGTCATTGGGAATACCAGTTTTGGATGATGCTGGAAGTAAGTTAGAATAAACAGGGAAAAATTTAAGAATCTTCATTAGTGCAAAGGATCAATGGACACCTTGAAAGAGAGAGAAATGAGAGAGAAGAATAGACAGAAAAAGGAAAGAGATGAAGAAAAGGAGAGAGAGAGAATCGAAAGGAGAAGAAAAAAGGAGAAAGAGAACCTTGAAAGAAAAAGAAAAATGAGAGAGAGAAAATTGAGAGAGAAACCAAGAAGAGCAGAAAGAGAGTGAGGGAAGACAAAAAGGTAGCGTGATAGACTTGATCGTGAGGGAAAGCTATAGGTACATGAAGAACAAGTTAAATTAAGAGAACTTGAGGAAAGAGCAAAGGATAGGGGAACATGAGGAACAAGCAACATACGTGAGGAACAAGCTAAGATACGTGAGGAACAGGTTAAATTAAAGAGAACATGAGGAAAGAGCAAAGGATAAAAAAGTTGAGGAAAAAGCTAGAGAACATGATTTTATAGAGAAGAAAAAGGAAGCTGAGCTCGAAAAATCTCGCTTGAATTATAGAATAAAAAGTTAACTTTTACACAACAATAGAGAAGGAGTAATGGAACAACGTGCAGTCAGTGCACATTATTCCAACACCTAATTTACCTCCCTTCACAGAGGGGAAGACATAACTTCATACATTATCAGGTTTAATATACCCTACCCTCTGTGAATGGCCTCTGACACCTTGGCTACCAGGTTAGGAATGTTTATTTTTCTGGTACAGCCTTGAATATCTATGCACTTTGTCGCAGATATTCATATGTAATTATAACCTACTGAAGAGGCCAATTCTTTAGCATATCAAAAAAACCACAAATTCTTACTGGAAAAGATTTTAGGAATGCCACCTTACAGCCTGGCCAGAACTATTAGCATTTACAGGTAACACACTTTTCGTTTGTTCGACTTTTGGATAGATATTCAGGAATTGATCACAGTTATGAATCTCTTAGAGACTTCATGGTTGATGACCATATCCTGACAGCTCTTTCCCCATCCAGATACGAACAAGCATCAGAGAACGTAAAACCTGATTATAGCTGAGGAAGTAGCTGAGGCTGCTGACTGTATGCTGAAGGCTCACAATTCCTATAAAGACCTAAAGGAGGAACGAGAACCCTAAGGGCAAGGGTTCATCAGACCCTTAAGAAAATCAAAGCCTCTAGTGGAAGAGTAAAATGACTTCTTTATTCCTGTTTGTCATTTGTGTGGTGTTAAGGGACATAAACATCCAGATTAGTCCAACTAAGGAAGGTCCAAAAAGTTTGGAAGGATGTTTATAAAAAGACTGTAATGAAAAAGCACCCTTCTGTTCAGGAAACAGTTTAATGACTTAATGTATCAACAATTTTACGAGACACTGGATCACCATGTATAGTCATTTCGATAGGCTGTTACCTAACCTTAAAAAAACTCATTCCTTGCATACTTTCAACTATTTGGGGCCCATATGACACTTTTCCTACCACCCTTGTTCATTAGGTCTAAATGGTTACGGGGGTCTAAAGGCGAAATAGCTCCCATCACTTCTTGCTCCGTGAAATGGAAATTTTAAAAAGGGCCTTTTCTTCCCTTCTGAGATTTGACCTTTATCACCAAAGATGGATAAAAAGTGTTTAAAAAACCTTTTCCCTGTAGGTCAGGAAGCCCCTCGAAAGTTCAGATGAGAAAATGTCTCGCGAGATTCATGTGGGAAATTAAAAACCCGTGAGTACTCCGAAAGTGAGGAAGTAGGACACCGGTTCACTTGTTAGATGAAATAAAGATATCCCTCCGTACTATAAATGTCTTGACTAGGCTCAGATAAAACCGGGTTTTTCTCCTATGTCCATCCTTTGTTTTTCCCTGACTTCAACCTTTGAAAAACAAAGGACCTTTTGTCAATTTAAAATGTAATTGCCCTTCTTCAGAATTGCCATATTGGCAAAAAAAAAATCAAGTTTCCAAAGGGAAAAAAACTTTTCATAAAAATTTGAATTAAAAAAGGAACTTGTAAAGTCGCATTAAATTTAAAATTTTCAGTTAAAATAGACTTTCCCTTATTTTTCCCGTCAAGCGGAGATGTTCTTAAAATGGCTCTGACCTCCAGTGGCCACATTTTCCGCATCGAAAAAATTAAAAAAAATTGGGGGAAACCTTTTTTTGGGCCCAAAAAAATGTCCTCAGATTCACTACCTATTGTTTCGTGTAAAGTTTCCCAACGTCATCCCCCCGAGGTACCACGAGTACCTAGGTCAAAATCCTTCTTTAGGGAAATTTTAAAAGAGTAGCTATTGACCGTTGGTCCTTTATCTCCACTTTATCGGGGGCTTGTTAAAATTAACTTAGTTGTTATGCTTCGAGTTTCCTGAAGCTTCCCTTTAAAACCCCATAACTCTCAGGGTGGCTGAAGCCTTTTGCCCATTTTTCCCCGAGTGGGCATCCCTGCCCGGGGGAAACACAATTCCATCTGATTTAATGAAAACATCGTCCCAATTCTGGGAGTGAAGCCTCTCTTCCCCACCCCTATATCCCGCTTAAGGGGAGGATTGAGCGCCAGCTTTCGATTCTCAAGTCCATTTTAAGGAAACTTTGCTCCCTTAAACTGGGAGGGAATGTTAACCCGGTTTGTTTGTTGGGGGGGGGGTTTCCCGTGTTTGGGGGTTTTTTCCCCTTTTGAACTTCTCTATGGTGACAGGCCGAGGCCCATTGTCCTTCCTTCATGACTTTGGATAATGAGGGGGGAAATGCGGGGCTCAGTCTTCTTACCGGGTTTCTCCTTGCCTAGATTAAACTTGGGAACCTCGACATAGTTTCAAAAAAAATTTTAAGTTGTCAAAGGCCCAGTAAAAAACCTATTTTGATTCCCAAAAATCAGAGGAGAAGTTTTAAAGTAGGGGATTTAAGTTCTTTTACTTTTGCCTATCAAGTCAAAAAAATTATTGTAGCATGGAAAGGCCATTAAAGTATTAAAAAATTTTGTGAAAGTTTACTACCTCATAGAATCAAGGGGAAACCTAAGCTTTTTATATCAACATCCTTAAGAAATATTACGAAAAAATTTGGTTTAATGCCCTTTAATAACTTTGACTTTGTTTTTCACCAACTTGATAAGACAAGAGAAAAGTAAAGTTGCTAATGACACCTCTAACTTGACTATGATGAAGAACTAATGCCTTTGGTGACTTTTTACCACTCAGGGGCAACCCAAAATTAAAATTTTAAAGAAACTTTGGATGACAATAAGAAATAACTCTTCAATGTGGGGGGATAACTTTTCAGACGTCTTTTTCTATATCCGGTGGTACCTCCCGGGAGTCCATAAGATTGACTTAGTCACGGACAATCCTATTTTAAAAGAAAACATACCCAGTTTCCCGTTCACCTTAGGGATGCTTTGCAGAGAGGTAAACAAATTTTTAAAACTTAAGATCTTAACCTTATTTTTTTGTTTAAAATTCTTTAAAAAGGTTTCATTTTTAGATTCAGCTTCAGACCAAAAGCAAAGGCCATGTTAAAGAAGGAAAAAATTTTATACCCTTCCCTTTTTTTCAAAAAAGGGCCGGGGATTCTAAAAATTTTGCCCTTTAGATAAACCCTTTTAAAACCCAAATATGAAAAGCTTCCCCTTTTTTTGGTTGTTTTACAAAGGGGTATAAAGGGTTTGGGTTTTTAAACCTTTTTAGAGTAACTTTCTAAACACCCAGGGGGGGAGCAAAAATAAAAATTTCCGTTTTCGGGGTTATGCCCATGCCTACTGAACCGAAAAAAAATGTTCCCTTGGGGATAAACCCAAGTTAGTTTTTTGATACTTTCTAATAAATCCCACCCCCCATAAATCAAAATTTTTAAATTTAAATTCCCCCAAAAAAAGGCTCATGCAAGCCGGAGAAATTTTTTTGGTTTTTAACAGATTACGGTTCTTGGCCCATTTTTAAAATTTGTTTAGTTAAATTCCTTCTATATAGAATTTATTTCCCCCAAAAATCAAGAACAAATTCTTAGGGGTCTTTGAAATTTAGGTTACAAATATGATTTACAGAACCAAATATGTTATGTGAGGGTGGGGTGGGGGGGAAACTAACCCTTCAAACACTGCCTTCTCCCCCCCCTGATTTAATCATCTTTGCCCCCCCTATGGTTGAGGGGGGCCCGCCTAAACTTGTGCCCGGGAACCCCCCCTTATTTGGAAAATGTCCCCTTGTGTACCC
>NC_069476.1:23722466-23741452 GCF_026875155.1 Cherax quadricarinatus | reverse complement strand
GATGGGAGTACAGGCAGTGAAGGAGTACAAAGGCAGTGTGGGGTACAGGGGTGAAGGGGGTACGACATGAAGGAGTAAAAAGGGAGTGATGGGTACGACATGATGGATAAGACAGTGAAGGAGTAAAGGCAGTGATGGAGTACAGACAGTGATGGAGTACAGACAGTGAAGGAGTACAGGCAGTGAAGGAGTACAGGCAGTGATGGACTACAGGCAGTGAAGGAGTACAGACAGTGAAGGAGTAAAGGCAGTGATGGAGTACAGACAATGATGGAGTACAGGCAGTGAAGGAGTACAGACAGTGAAGGAGTAAAGGCAGTGATGGAGTACAGACAATGATGGAGTACAGACAGTGAAGGAGTAAAGGCAGTGATGGAGTACAGACAGTGATGGAGTACAGACAGTGAAGGAGTACAGGCAGTGATGGAGTACAGACAGTGATGGAGTACAGACAGTGAAGGAGTAAAGGCAGTGATGGAGTACAGACAGTGATGGAGTACAGACAGTGAAGGAGTAAAGGCAGTGATGGAGTACAGACAGTGATGGAGTACAGACAGTGATGGAGTACAGACAGTGAAGAAGTACAGGCAGTGATGGAGTACAGACAGTGATGGAGTACAGACAGTGAAGGAGTAAAGACAGTGATGGAGTACAGACAGTGAAGAAGTACAGACAGTGATGGAGTACAGACAGTGATGGAGTACAGACAGTGAAGAAGTACAGACAGTGATGGAGTACAGACAGTGAAGGAGTACAGACAGTGAAGGAGTACAGACAGTGATGGAGTACAGACAGTGAAAGAAGGTACAGACAGTGAAGGAGTACAGACAGTGAATGGAGTACAGGCAGTGAAGGAGTACAGACAGTGAAGGAGGGAAAGGCAGTGATGGAGTACAGACAGGTGATGGGTACAGACAGTGAAGGATACAGGCGTGAAGGAGTACAGCATGAGGAGTACAGACATGAGAGTACGACAGTGAGAGTACGACATTTAGGGTACAGACAGTGAAAAAAAAGAAAAACAGGAGGGTAAGACAGTAAAGGGAACAGACATTGATGGAGTACAGACAGGATGGGTACAGACAGTGAAGAAGTACGGGCAGTAAAAGGAGTACAGCATATTGGAGTACAGCAGTGATGGATACAAAAGTAAAGGGAAAAACAGCAGTAAAGGGTACAGAAGTGATGGAGTACGGGCTAAAAGGGAGAGGGGCAGTGGGAGGAGTTAAAAAGGCCGTTGGAGTACGCAGTGAGGGGGATACAGCAGTAAAGGGAGTACAGCATGTGGGTACAGCGTGAGGAGTACGACATAAAGAAGTACGGGCAGTGAAGGAGTACGGGCAGTGATGGGTACAAAAGGGGGATTAAGACAGGGGGGTGATAAAGTACGGGCATGGGAGTACGGGCGTGATGGAGTACAGCAGTGAAGATTTTCGGGCAGTGAGGAGTAAAAAGGGGCAAAGTAAAGGAGTCGGCATGAAGAGTAAACAGGGGAAAAAACGTTGGAGTACGCAGTGATGGGGTACGACAAAAGGAGTACGGGGCAGTGAGGAGTACAGCAGGGGAGTACAGGGAGTGATGGAGACAGAGTGGGGGAGTACGGGCATAAAGGGTTACAGGATGTGGAGTACAGCAGGTGGAGACGGGCAGTAAAGGAGTACGGGCCCCTGGGAGAAAAGGCAGTAAAGGGTACAGGCAGTTGGCCCCGGGAGGAGGAAACAGCATGGGGATACAGGCATAAAGGAGTAAGGCATGATGGGTACGGGCATTTTGGGGACAGGCAGTGAGGGAGTAAGACTTTTTGGAGTAAACAGGGGGCACTAAAAGGGTAAGCAGTAAAGGATACGGGCATGATGGAGTACAGCAAAAGGAGTAAGACTTTTTGGAAAGTACAGCAGTGATGGATACACACGTGGAGTACAGGCAGTGGGGGTTACAGATGTGAGTTACAGGATGAGGAGTACAGAGGATGGAGTACAGGATGTGGAGAAGGCATGGGGGAGTACGGCCACTGTTGATACAGGCGTGATGGGGGAAAACGGGCCACTGTTGGAGTACAGGCATGATGGGTCAGCATGGGAGTACGGGAGTGAGGAGTACAGGAAATGATGGGTACAGGCCTGTGGAGTACGGGATGAGGGGAGTACGGGCCCTGTTGGGTACAGGCGGGGGAGACAGCCTTTTGAGTACAGGATGATGGAGTACAGGCAGGATGGAGTACAGGAGTGGAGGAGTACAGGCACTTTTGGGAGTACAGGCAGTGATGGAGTACAGGGAAACTGATGGAGTACAGGCAGTGAGGAGTACGGGCCCTTGGGAAAAGGAGTAGGAGCAAGTTTAGAAAGGGCACTGTTGGAGTACAGCATGAGGATACAGGCACTGGGGAGTAAGGCAGTGATGGAGTACAGGCACGGGGATGGAGATACAGGCACTTTGGAGTACAGGAGTGAGGAATACGGGATGATGGAGTACGGGCACGTTGGAGTACAGGCAGTAAGTCAGGCTTTTGGGAGTACAGCATGAGGGAGACAGGCATGTTGGAGTCAGGATGATGGAGTACAGGCAGGATGGAGTCAGGCATTGGGGAAAGTACGGGCATGTTGGAGTACGGCAGTGAGGGAGTACAGGCATTTTGGGTAACGGGGCAGGAGGAGTACAGGCATGAAATGGGAGTCAGGCACTGTTGGGTACAGGCAGTGATGGATACAGGCCCGTTTAGGAGTGGGGTCAACTGTTGAGTACAGGCAGGGGATGGAGTAAGCAATGGGAGACAGGCATGTTGGAGTACGGGCAGTGATGGGACGGGAGTGAGGGTACAGGATGATGGGAGTACAGGCACTGTTGGAGTACAGCATGAGGGAGTACGGGCATTTTTTTGGAGTACAGGCATGGGAGTCAGGCTGATGGAGTACAGGCATGATGGGTACGGGCATGGGGATACAGGCAGTGGGGGTACGGGGCATGAGGGGAGTACGGGCATGATGGATTTACGGGCATGTGGAGTACGGGCATGTTGGAGTACGGGCACTGTTGGAGTACAGGCGTGAGGGTACAGGCATGTTGGAGTACAGGAAATTTTTTGGGGAAAGGGACAGGCATGATGGAGACAGGAGTGAGGGGTACGGCTATGGAGTACAGGCGTGATGGAGTACAGCAGTGAGGGAGACGGCACTGTTTGAGTCGGACTGAAGGGAGTAAACGGGGATGGAGTACGGGCATGTGGAGTACAGGCAGTGATGGATAAAGGCATGATGGAAAAGGGCAGTGAAGGGGGGGGGTAACGGGGAAACACAGATGGAGTACAGGCACGGGGGTTTGGGTTTACAGGCAGATGGAGTAAGGCAGGGGGAGTACAGGCATGTGGAGTACAGGATTTTTGGAGTACAGGCATGATGGGTACAGGGGGGGGGGAGTACAGGAAATTGATGAGTCGGCATGAGGGAGTACAGGCATGATGAGTACAGGCACTGGTTGGGGAGTCAGGCATGATGGGACGGCATGTTGGAGTACAGGAGTGGGAAAGGGATGAGGAGTACGGCATGTGGGTACAGGCAGGATGGAGTACAGACCTGATGGAGAAAACCAGGGAAAGGGTGATGGAGTACAGGCATAAAGGATAAGGATGAGGGATACGGGCCCAGTGATTGGAGTCGGGCATGTGGAGTACGGGATGAGGGATACAGCAGTGATGGATACGGGGTGTGGAGTACAGGCATGTGGATACGGGCATGATGGAGTACGACTTTGAGTACAGGCATGATGGATTACAGGCATGATGGAGTACGGGCCTGTGGAGTACAGCAGGATGGGTACAGCACTGATGGAGTACGGGCATGATGGAGTACGGGCATGATGGGTACACCCTGATGGAGTCAGGCATGATGGAGTACAGCATGTTGGATACACACGTGGAGACAGCAGTGAGGGAAAACCAAAAACAGTGATGGGTCGGCAGTGATGGAGTACAGGCACTGTGGAGTACGGCATGATGGAGTCAGGCATGGGAGTACAGGCATGATGGGTACGACAGGAGGATACAGGCACTGTGGATACGGGCAGTGATGGAGTCAGGCACTGATGGATACAGCATGATGGAGTACGGGCATGAGGGGAGTACAGACTGAGGAGTACGGCATGATGGAGTACAGCATGTGGAGAAAAGGCATGATGGAGAGGGGCATGATGGAGTACGGCACTGATGGAGTACAGGAAGTGATGGTACAGGCATGATGGAGTAAGGCACTGAGGAGTACAGGCATGATGGAGTACAGGCATTTGGGGAGTACAGGCATGAGGGAGTCAGGCACGATGGAGTACGCAGTAGGGTACGGGCATTTTGGGGATACAGGCACTGATGGAGTACAGCCTGATGGAGTACAGGCATTTGGAGTACAGGCTTTTGGGGAGAAGACAGTGATGGAGTACGGGCAGAGGGAGACAGGCAGTGATGGATACGGGCACGAGGATTTACAGGCATGTGGAGTAACGGGTTCCCTGATGGAGACGGGCATGATGGAAAAACGGGCACTGTGGAGTCCCAGGAAAGTGTTTGGATACAGGCACTGATGGATACAGGCACGTGGGTACGGGCATGATGGAGTACGGGCACTGTGGAGTACAGCAGATGGAGACAGCAGTGAGGAGCAGGCATGAGGAACAGGAGTGAGGGAAACAGCACTGATGGGTACAGGCCTGTTGGAGTACAGGCATGATGGGTACGGGGCAGTGAGGGAGTAAAGGGGGCATGAGGGATACGGGGCAGTGTGATTAACGGCAGATGGAGTACGGGGCCAGTTGGATACAGCATGAGGGGATACGGCACTGTGGAGTACAGGCATGATGGAGAAACGGGCATGTGGAGTAAAGGCATGATGGAGTACAGGAGTGATGGAGTACGGCATGATGGAGTACAGGCATGTGGAGTACAGGCCTTGAGAGTACAGCAGTGTGGATACAGGCATGATGGAGTACAGCAGTGATGGAGTACAGGCATGGGTACAGGCATGTTTGGAACGGGCATGAGGAGTACAGACTGAGGAGTACGGGCATGATGGAGTACAGCAGTGAGGGAGACAGGCATGATGGGTACGGATGGGGGAGTCCGGCCGGATGGATACGGGGAAATCGATGGGGTGGGCAGTATGGAGTACAGGCATGGGGGAAAAATGGGATAAGGGGCATGATGGAGTACAGGCATTTGATGGAGTACAGGAGTGATGGGGTACAGGCACGATGGAGTACAGCAGTGAGGAGTAACATTTATGGAGTACAGGAATGATGAGTACGGGCATGAGGAGTACAGGCATGATGGATACAGCATGATGGGTAAAGGCAGTGATGGGGGTACAGGGATGAGGGAGTACGGGGCGTGATGGAGTACGGCATGGGGGAGACAGGCATGAGGGAGTAAGGCATGATGGAGTGGCAGTGTGAACAGGCATAGGGAGAAAGGGCTGATGGATACGGCAGGGATGGAGTACAGGCAGGGATGGAGTACGGGCATGATGGAGTACAGGCAGTATGGGTACGGCATGATGGAGTACAGGCAGGTGGAGAAAAGGCATGAGGATACAGACGGATGGGTACAGGCAGTGTGGGTACGGGCAGTGATGGAGTACAGGCATGAGGGAGTAAAGACAGTGATGGGTAAGGCAGTGATATTTAAGGCACTGTGGGAGACGGCACTGATGGAGTGGGCAGTATGAGACAGGCAGTGAGGGAGTCGGGCATGATGGAGTACAGACAGTAGGAAACAGGCAGTGGGAGTAAAGGCATGAGGGAGTACAGGAAAATGATGGAGTACAGCATGAGGGAGTACAGCAGTGAGGGTACAGGCATGATGGAGTACAGCATGAGGGAGTACAGGTAAACACTGATGGAAACAGGCTGAGGAGACGGGCAGTGAGGGAGTACAGGCAGTGAGGGAGTACAGCATGTGGATACAGGCAAGTGGGTACGGGCGGTGGAGTACGGGCATGATGGAGTACAGGCAGGAGGAGTCAGGCACTGATGGAGAAAGGGCATGAGGAGACGGGCAGTGGGAGTACAGGCAGGGAGGAGTACAGGCCTGTGAGTCAGGAAATGGGGAGTACAGGCATGATGGAGTACAGGCATGATGGATACAGCATGTGGAGTACAGGCGTGAGGAGTACAGGCACTGGGGAGTATCAGGCATGATGGATACGGGCATGGGGAAAAGGGGCATAAAGGAGTACAGGCACGTTGGAGTACAGGCATGATGGAGTAAGGCATGGGAGTACAGGCAGTGAGGAGTACGGGCATTTTGGAGTAAAGGATGTTGGAGACGGGCATGATGGAGTCGGGCATGATGGGTCGGGCATGTTTGGAGTAAGGCATGATGGGTACACATGTGGGGTACGGGCATGTGAGTACAGGCACTGGGGGTACAGGCATTTATGGAGTACAGGCACTGAGGGAGTAACAGCACTGTGGAGTACAGGCAGTGATGGAGTACAGGCAGTTGGAGTACGGGCATGTTAGAAGGAAAGGAGGGTACGGGCAGGAGGAGAAAGGCACTGGGATAAGGCAGTGGAGTACAGGCATTTTGGGAGTACAGGATGATGGAGAAAGGCATGTTGGAACAGGATGATGGAGTAACATGATGGAGTAAGGCATTTTGGAGTCAGGCAGTGGGGTAAGGCAGTGAGGGAGTACAGGATGTGGAGTAAGGGCATGATGGGTACAGGCTGGGAGTACAGGCATGATGGAGTACAGGATTTTGGGAACACATGAGGAGTACGGGCATGATGGAGTACAGGCATGTTGGATACAGCAGGATGGAGTACAGGATGATGAGTACGGGGTATGGATGGGGAGTACAGGCATGATGGAGTACAGCACTGAGGGAGTACGGCATGAGAGTACAGCATGGGAGTACGGGATAAAGGATCGGGCAGTGATGGATACGGGCACTGGGGAGTACAGGCACTTTTGAGTAAGGCATGTGGAGTACAGGCAGTGTGGGTACAGGCAGTGAGGGAAAGTACAGATGATGGGTACACATGGGAGTACAGGCATGATGATACGGGCAGTGAGGAGTCAAGGGCAGGGGTGAGTACGGGCATGATGGAGTACAGGCACTGATGGAGTAAGGCATGAGGGAGAAAGGGCTGATGGAGAAAGGGCATGATGGAGTACGGCAGTGAGGGAGTACGGGCACTGTTAGTCAGGCACTGTTGGGAGACGCACTGAGGAGTAAGCATGATGGAGTACAGGCATGATGGAGTCAGGCCTGATGGAGTAAGGCAGTGATGGAGTAGGGGGCATGAGGGAGTAAGGGCATATGGAGTACGGGCATGTGGAGTACAGGCCGTGGAGTAAGCATGTGGAGTACAGGCCCTGATGGAGACAGGCAGTGATGGAGTACGGGCAGATGGATACAGGCATGATGGAGTACGGGCATGAGGAGTACGGGGCACTGATGGATACAGGCTGATGGGTACAGGCATGTGAGTACGGCACTGATGGAGTACAGACTGTGGATCAGGCACTGAGGAGTAAGGCAGTGAGGAGTACGGGCATGATGAGTACAGGCATGATGGAGTACAGGCATGAGGGAGTACGGGAAACTGATGGAGTACAGGATGATGGAGACAGGCACTGTTGGAGTACAGGCACTGAGGGGAGACAGACATTTATGGAGTACAGGGGGCACAGTTGGGTACAGAAAGATGGAGTACAGGATGTGTTAGTTTACGGGCATGTGGAGTACAGGCACTGATGGAGTACAGCCGTGATGGGGGGAGTACGGGCAGGGGAAAGGGGGAGTCAGAATGGGAGTACGGGCACTGAGGGAGTACAGGCATGAGGAGTACGGGCAGTGATGGAGTACAGGCCTGAGGGAGTCAGCATGAGGAGTACGCATGTGGAGTAAAGGCTGATGGAGTCAGGCATGTGGAGTACAGCAGGATGGAGTCGGGCATGATGGATACGGGATGAGGGAGTACAACAGGAGGGAGTACGGGCATGTGGGAGTACAGGCATTGGGATTGAGTACGCATGATGGAGTACAGGCAGATGGATAAAGGCATGATGGATACGACAGATGGAGTACAGGCCTGTTGGAGTCAGGCATGATGGAAAACAGCGGATGGATACAGCACTGTGGAGTACGGGCAGAGGAGTACAGCATGATGGAGTACGGCACTTGGAGTACAGGCATATGGAGTACGGGCAGTGATGGATACAGGCACTGGGGAGTCGCAGAGGAGTACAGAATGTGGAGTCAGGCACTGGGAGTACAGGCATGATGGAGACAGGCATGATGGAGTACAGGCACTGGGGAGTACAGGCACGATGGAACAGCAGTGATGGAGCCCGGCACGAGGATTCAGGCATGATGGAGTACGGGCATGATGGAGAAAGGGCCCTGTTGGAGCAGGCACTGTGGAGTACAGACATGGGGGAGTACAGGCACGATGGGTACGGGCAGTGATGAGAACAGGATGGGGAGTACAGGATTTTGGAGTACAGGCATGATGGAGTACAGAAAAGGGGTAAAAAAAGGGGAGTACAGGCAGTATGGAGTACGGCATGATGGAGTACAGGAGGTGGAATACGGGCATGATGAGTACAGCATGATGGATACAGGCAGGTGGGAACAGGCCAGTATGGATACAGGCATGATGGAGTAGGGGAGTGAGGAGTACAGGCACTGATGGAGTACAGGCACTGATGGAGTACAGGCAGTGATGGAGTACAGGCAGTGATGGAGTACAGGCACTGATGGAGTACAGGCAGTGATGGAGTACAGGCAGTGATGGAGTACAGGCACTGATGGAGTACGGCAGGGGGATGGGATTACAGGCAGTATGGAGTACAGGCATGAGATACAGGCATGAGGAAAACAAGGCAGGTGTGGAGTCAGGCATGATGGGGGTAACGGGCAGTGTGGAGTACGGCAGTGATGGAGAAAACAGCTGAGGGAGTACAGGAGAGGGAGTACGGGCATGAGGGGTAAAGTGGGGGATCAGAAAAGAGGGATTTACAGGCATGTGGAGTACGGGCATGATGGAGTAAAACATATGGAGTACGGGCATGTTGAGTACGGGCATGAGGGAGTCGGCATGATGGGTACAGCATGATGGGTACGGGCGGGGGAGTACGGGCATGAGGAGTACGACTGTGGGTACAGGGCATAAATGGAGTCAGGCAGTGATGGGTCGGGCATGAGGAGTACAGACAGGAGGAAAAAAGGCAGTGAGGAGTACGGCACGATGGAGTACAGGCACTGATGAGAAGGGCAGTGATGGAGTACAGGCAGTGATGGAGACAGGCAGGATGGAGTACAGACATATGGGTACAGCAGTGGGGAGACAGGCCTGATGGGTACGGGCACTGATGGAGTACGGCAGTGATGGAGACAGGCAGTGATGGAGTACAGGCCATGATGGGTACGGGCATGGGGATACGCAGTGATGGATAAAAGCATGATGGGACGGGGCCCCCAGATGGAGTACGGGCATGAGGAGTACAGCAGTGATGGAGTCAGGCATAGGGAGTACAGGCACTGATGGAGTCAGGCATGAGGAGTACAGCAGGATGGAGTACAGCAGTGATGGAGTCAGGCATGAGAGTACAACATGAGGAGTCGGCATGATGGATACAGGCACTGATGGAGTACAGCACGAGGGAGTCAGGCAGGGTGGAGTACAGCAGTGAGGGAGTACAGGCAGTGAGGGAGTACGGGCAGATGGGTACGGGCATGATGGGTACAGGCATGGGGGAGTACAGGCATGATGGAGTCGGGCAGATGGAGTACAGACATGGGGGAGTACAGGCGGATGGAGTACAGGCACTGAGGAGTACAGGCACTGAGGAGTACGGGCATGAAGGATACGGGCCCTTTGGGGATACAGGCAGTGGATGGAGTAACGGGGGTGGGGGGGGAAAGGAGTACAGGCATGATGGAGTACAGGCATGAGGATACAGGCATGAGGAGTACAGGAGGGGGGAAAAAGGGGGGAAAGGGGAGGAGGTATGGAGAAACCAGTGATGAAAAATGGGTCGGTTATACAGGCGTTAAGGAGTCGGGCTTGATGGAGTACGGGCAGTGATGGAGACAGGCAGGGGGGAGGGGTAGACGGGCAGTATGGATACAGGCATGGGAGTAAGGCAGTGATGGAGTACAGGCAGGATGGGTACGGGCCTGATGGATACGGGCAGGAAGGGTACGGGCATGATGGAAACAGGCAGTGATGGAGTACAGGCAGATGGAGTCAGGCAGGGAAGGAAAAGGGGCACTGTTGGAGTACGGGCATGATGGAGTACGGGCAGTGAGGGGAGTACAGGGTGATGGAGTACAGGCGTGTTTAGTACGGGCATACGTGTATCTACTCTCATGTACCAGCTACTCTTTAGTCTATTCATCTACCTCACACTTTAGCCTTCTCATCTATCAGGCACACTGCGTCTACCGATGTACCATGCTAAAAACTTTTAGTTACTCTATGGCCATGCTACACTTGTAGTCTACTCACATGTGCCATGCCCTTGTAGTGACTCACATGTGCCCATGCTACACTTGTAGTTTTTCCCCCTCATGTCCAAATTTTTTAGTTTTCTTGTCCCATGCTACACTTTTTAAACCTCATGTGCCTCTCACTTGTAGTCTATAAATTTGGGCCATGCTAATTTGTGTCTACTCTCATTGCCATGCTCATTTGTAGCTTCTCTATGTGCCATGAAACCTTGGTTTCTCTCATGTGCCATGCTACACTTTAGTCTACTCAAAAGTGCCATCAAACCTTGTAGTCTACTCTCATGTCCATGCTACATTGTAGTCCTCCCTTCATGTGCCATGCTACACTTGTAGTCTACTCTCATGTGCCATGCTCACTTGTAGCTACTCTCATGTACCTGCTCCCTTTGTAGTCAAACTCTCAGTACGAGGCACACTTTGCAAACTTTTGTCTCCCGGGATACACATGCAGTCACTCTGATGAACCAGGCTCACATGCAGTCTACTCGAGTACCAGGCTACACATGCAGTCTACCTATGTACAGGCTAACACCAGTCTACCTATGTAGCAGGCTAAAACATGCAGTCTACTCTGATTTACCGGGATACACATGCGTCTCTCTGATGTACCTGTACAATGCGTCACCTGTTTACCGGCTACACATGCAGTTACTCGAGTACCAGGCTACACATGCAGTCTACTTGATGTCCAGGCTAACATGATCACTCTGATGTCCGGCTACACATGCAGTTAACTATGTCCAGGCTACACTGCATCTCCTGATGACCGGGCTACACATGCTTAACTCTGATGTACGGGGCTACACATGTAGTCTCTTGATGTACCAGGCTACAATGCAGCTACTCTGATTAGCAGGCTACCATGCGTCTCCCTTTTATTACCGGATACACATGAGTCTCCTTGATGCCCCGGGCTACACACATTCCTCTGATTTCCCAGCTACACATGCAGTCTACCTGATGTACCGGGCTACACATCAGTCTACTCTATGTACCAGCTACAATGTATTCTACTTGGTTACCAGGCTACACTCATCTAATTGATGTACGGGTACACAGAGTCTACTCTGATGTCCCAGGCTCACATGAGTCTACTTGATGTACGAGGCTACACATTAGTCTACTTATGTACCGGGCTACCATGCATTATTTGATGTACCGGGCTACACAGTATCTACTCTGATTACCAGGCTACAATCAGTCTAATCTGTGTACCAGGCTACACACAGTCAAATCTGATGTACCGGGCTACACAGCAGTCTAATCGATGTACCGGGTACACAGCAGCTACTCTGATGTATACCTACACATGCGTCAAATTGATGTACCAGGCTACACACGTCTACTCGTGTACTACCTAAAACATGCATTTACTTGATTTACCAGGTACACATGCATCTACCTTGATAAAATCGCTACACAGCGTCTAATCTGATGTATACGCTAAATGCAGTCTACTCTAGTACCAGGCACCATGCAGTCTACTCTGATGTACCAGGCTACACGTGCAGTCTCTCTGATGTCCGGCTACAGTGCAGTCTACTCTGTTTACTACGCTCACAGTTCCCCTATAAAATAAAATTATTTTTTTATTAAAAAATCGCCCGTTTCGCACAAAGCCCGGGCGACCCGTAAAAAAGAAACACATTTACCATCTTTTACTCCAGCACTGTCTTCCCAGAGCACCCGATACTACTTTTTCAAAAATGTGTTTTAACATATATGGAAATTTCATTATGTCATTTTTTACTTTGGGTCTGAAGTTGTTTTTTTCCGAATGTTCATAAAACCAGGCCCCCGGGGCTGCTATCATCCTATCTTGTACTACGTGTGACCGCCTGAAGTGTTCAGGGTTTCCCCCTGGCTGCTTCACCCTATTTTGTACTACAGTGGACCTGCCAAAAGTGTTCAGGGCTTCCCTGCTGCTATCACCCTATCTTGTACACAGTGTGACCTCCTAATGTTCAGGCTTCCCGTGGTGCTATCATCCTGTTTGTACTACAGTGTGACCTCTGAAGTTTTCAGGGCTTCCCGTAGCTGCTATCACCCTATCTGTACTACAGTGTGACCTCCCGAAGTGTTCAGGGTTTCCCTAGCTGCTATCATCCTATTTTGACAACATGTGACCTCCCTAAAGGGTTCAGGGTTCCCGTAGCTGCTACATCCATCTTGTACTACAGGTGACATGCCTGAATGCTCAAGGCTTCCCTGCTGCTATAAAAATTTCCTATCTTGTACTACAGTGGACCTGCCTGAAGTTCAGGGCTTCCCGTATGCTATCATCATTTTGTCACGTGGACCCCCCCTGGGGTTTTTCAGGCTCCCGGGCGCTACATCCTATTTGTACTACAGTGTGCCTGCCTAAAGTTTCAGGGCTTCCCGTGGCTGCTATCACCCTTTTTGTACTACTGTACCTCCTAATTTTTTCAGGTTTCCCCGGGCTGTATCATCCTGCTTTACACAGTGTGACTGCCTGAAGTGTTCGGGCTTCCCGTGGTGCTATCATCCGTCTTGTACTCAGTTGCCCTTCCTTTGAAGGTTCAGGGCTTCCCTTTGGCTCTTTTTCCTCCTGTCTTGTACTCAGTTGCCCTGCCGAAGTGTTCAGGCTTCCTTGGCTGCTATCATCCTATCTTGTATACAGTGTGACCTGCGAAAGGTCAGGGTTTTCCCGTGCTGCTATCTCCATCTTGTATACAGTGTGACCTGCTGAAGTGTTCGGGGGCTTCCCGTGGCTGCTATCACCCTGTTTTGTAAGTCTGAATAAATGGTTAAAAAATAACCATAATTTTTTAAAGGGGGACCGAAGCCAGGGAACCCTTGGTCAGATCCAAAAGCTCCGGGGGTGGGTCATCATCTGACTAAGATCCAGTCGGGAAACATTTGTCCCGTTTCCTGACGACCTTACTAACCTAACCTTGTAAGTCCGTTGGTGACATGTGGAAGTTTTTTTTTGTTATATGTTATGTGTTTTTTCTTTGGGAAAAGTACTGAGTTAAGTAATTGTTGGTGTAATTGTGTTGATCTGGTTGCAGAAATAAGCTCACTAATAATTGATTATACTTATATCCATACAGGTTTATGGGAAAAATTAACCTCTTTTTACCCCAAAGGGAAAATGTGGGTTAAAAGTCGGAACAAACAAAGGGAGGGGGAGGGGCTCGACCGCAGTTCGAAATTTTACAGTCCGACACTCTACTATCTAGGGGTAACCAAGCCCCCAATACGAAGGGTTCGAAGTAAAAACTTATGGTAAATTTCATCCGTCAGTGGCACCAACTTAACCCACCGAATCTTCGGCCCTTTCAGTAGGTTAAAGTTGGTGCTTTTGACGGAAAGTTATACAGTATTTGCTCCAATTCTTCCTCCTATTTGAGACCTTGGTTAGCCTAGACGGGGAAGCGTCGGACTTCAATTTATGGACTGCGGTTTTGATTCTTCGTCCACCTTCCTGTATTTCATCGACATTTGTTTATCACACTTAACATGAATCAAAATGACCCCTATTGAACATTTCTTTCCTGAAACTGAAATTTTATCCTAAAAAAAACTTTTACACCCGACTACCCCATCTTTTCCCTCATCAAAAAAATTTTTAGAAAAATAAAACATCAATGATTTAGAAAAAATTTTGATAAACTTTTTAACTGGGAAAACGAATAAAAGTTTACAGTAATTTGTGATAACGTGAGGTGGAAGTATACTCACGATATGACAGCCTCTTTATGATGTAGTCGAGATGGGGCAGGTGTATGGTCATTATCTGTGGTTTTCACATGTCACCAAAAGTTTTCCCCCTGAAGACCCTTTTGCACGGATGCAACTTCCCCAAGATCTTGGCCTTCATGAAATACCAATCCTGTATTTTAGAGAATGGGTTTAAAAAACCGACACTTTTTTAAATTAGACACAGGCAATTTGGGTATCTTTACTGAGGGAAAAGTTTCGCCACACAGGGGTTCATCGCCATACAAAGGATAAAATTGTTTTCAAGTTTATCCTTTTTAGGACTGATGAAGCCACTGTGTGGGGAAACTTTCCCAATAAAAAAACCCCAAATTGACATGTGTCTAATTTTTACCAAAACCTGCAACATAAGACAAGTCTGGGACTCTTTGTAGCAAATACCAGAATTGGGAGTAGATGTCACTAAATCAACAGTTGTCATTATTATCAATACTCTCTGTAGTCTAGAGAGACAAAGGAATATGTGGTAAATGTTGATTTAGCTGACAGCTACGCCAGATGTGGGGCATAGGAAGAAAGATATGACAAGCAAAAAAAAAAAAGATAATCCTAGAATCATTGAAAGTTTACTTAAGAAAAAAAAATACTTCTGATAAAACATAACTACAATATATTGTATACACTATACTGTAAACTTCCCTTCCTATTGTAGCCCCGATCAATTTGATGCACTACCACACTGATTTAGGGATTGCCACCGATGTAAAAATGACTGTTAGTGAGAGGTGCCATTTTCCCCGGGGAACTTGGCCCCAAGGGCCGAGCAACATCAATAACGAGTGCGAGCAACCTTCTCTCTTTCCCCACAACACCACAAAAATCAACCTCGACTTCACTCTCATCTTTCAACAAAGAAGTCAACTGTCATCTGCCGTCTCTCTTATAAATAAAAGTTTAAAAAAAAATCCTTTTTACATACAAGATTTTAGTTTCGACGTATAATAACTTAGTACAGTATATAAAACCCATACAGTATGAAAACCTGGCTACAGTTGATACCTGGCACGTATGATAACCTACTACAGTATGAAAACCTAGCAACAGTATGATAACCCGGCTACAGTTGTAACCCACTCAGTATAAACCTAGCTAAATATTATAACCTAGCTACATATATAAACCCAGCAACGTATGAAAACCTACTACAGAAAGAAACCCGGTACAGTATATAACCTAGCTACAGTTGATAACCTAGCACAGTATGATAACCTAGCAAGTATGATAACCTGGCTCAGTATGATAACGGCACAGTAGAACCTAGCTACAATGATAACCGGCTACAGTATGATAACCTAGCTACAGTATGATAACCTGGCTACAGTATGATAAACCAGGCACAGTATGATAACCTGGCTACAGTATGATAACCTAGCTACAGTATGATAACCTGGCTACAGTATGATAACCTAGCTACAGTATGATAACCTAGCTACAGTATGATAACCTAGCTACAGTATGATAACCTGGCTACAGTATGATAACCTAGCTACAGTATGATAACCTAGCTACAGTATGATAACCTGGCTACAGTATGATAACCTAGCTACAGTATGATAACCTAGCTACGTAAAATAAAATAACAGTTGATAAACCCAGCTCATATATAACCCGGCTACAGTATGAAACCAGCTCAGTATGATAACCCACACAGTATGATAACCGGCTACAGTATGATAAACCCAGCACAGTATGATAACCTGGTACAGTAGATAACCTCTTAAATATGAAACCAGCACAGTAGTAACCTGGCAAATATGATAACCTAGCTAAGTAGAAAACCACATAGTATGATAACCTACTACAGTATGAAAACCGCTCTTTTGATAACCTGGGTACAGTATGATAACCTGGCTACAGTATGATACCCCAGCTACAGTTGAAAAACCAGCACAGTATGATAACTCAGCTACAGTATAAAATTTTTTTTCCTTAAAATATAAACCCACTACAGTAATAACTTAGCTAAATTAAAAACTTACCTACATATGATAAATAGCTACGTATGATAACCTAGTACAGTATGATAACCAGCTCGTATGATAATTAGCTACGTATAATAACTTACCTAAGTATTTAACCTAGCTACAGTATAAAACAAAGCTACAGTATGAAACCCACTAAAAAAAGATAACTTACTACAGTAAATAACTTACCCACAGTATGATAACCTAGCTACAGAAATAACTAGCTACATAAGATAACCTAGACATTAATAATTACCTACAGTAAATTTTAAACCCAGCTACATATGATAACCTAGCTCAGTATGATAACCTAGTACAGTAAATAACTTACCTACATATGATACCCCCTACGTATGAAACCTAGCAACATAGATAACCTAGCTACAGTTGAAAACCTATACAGTATGTAACCTAGCTACATAAAAAAAACTTACCTACATGATAACCTAGCAAAGTAAGAAAAATTCCTACAGAAAGATAACCTGCACAGTATATAACCTAGTAATATATGATAACCTACTACAGTATGAAACCTGCGGTTGTAATAATTTCCTACAGTATGATAACCTAGCTACAGTATGATAACCGGCTACAGTATGATAACCCGCACGTATGAAAACCAGCTACAATAAAAATTACCTACAGTATGATAACCTAGCACATATGATAAACCCACTACAGTATGAAAACCCCGGCTACGTTGATAACCTGGTACATATGATAACCTAGCACAAATGATAACCTGGCTACAGTATGATAACTGGAAAAGTTGATAACTGGGTCAGTTGATAACCGGGTACAAAGATAACCCACGTATATAAACCAGCTACAGTATGATAACCTGACACAGTATGATAACCTAGCACAGAATGATCCGGCTACAGTATGATAACCTAGCTACAGTATGATAACCCAGCTCAGTAAAGAAAAACCCAGCTGCAGTAGATAACCCGGCCATTGAAACCTGGCTACAGTAGATAACCTGGGTACAGTATGATAAAACCCGGCACAGTATGATAACCAGTACAGATGATAAACCCAGCTACAATAGAAACCAGTACGTATGATAACCTGCACAGTGAAAACCAGCTACATAGATAACCTGGGAACAGTATAAACCTTGCTACAGTAAGATAAACCGGGTTTCAGTTGTAACCTGCTCTTTTGATACCTAGTACAGTATGAAACCCACTCGAATAACTACTATAGTATAAACCTGGCTACAGTATATAACCTGGTACGTTGTAACCGGCTACAGTATGAAAAACCCAGCTCAGAAGATAACCCGGGTACAGTATGATAACCCGGCTCAGTATATAAATGGCACAGTAGATAACCTGGTAAATAAATAACCAGCTACATATGATAACCTAGCTTTCATATGATAACCGGCTAAAGTAAGATAACCTAGCTACAGATATAACCGGCTAAAAGTATGAAACCTTACAGAATGAAACCTGGCTACAGTAGAAAACCAGGCAAAGAGATAACCTGGGTACAGTATGATAACCTGGGAAGTAGATAACTGGCTACAGTTGATAACCTGGCTACAGTAGTTTAACCCGGCTACAGTAGATAACCTTGCACAGTAGAAAACCTGGCTACAGTATGAAACCTGGTACGTGAAAAGGTAAGTTAAACCGGACGTCTAACCTGGTACTATGTCCTGGTAAAAAATCTGGCTCGTTTTTCCTGGTAAGTTTTTAATGGCTACAGAGAAACCGGCTCAATGAATTAATCTGTTCTTTAAAACCGGTTTTTTATATGTAAGGCTCAGTACGTAACCGGTTTTATTGTGGTGTGTAAAGGTTCAGAACATTTTGGTTTGTTTTTGGCCTTGTTTTCAGTTGATAATAGCCCTTGATTTTCTGGCGATTTGAAAAAGGCCCCTTGTAAACCTGGCCACAGTAGATAAGGGCCAAAAGTAACCTGGGCCCATAAATTTTTTAACCGTTGATCCTAAAAAAGTATGATAACCTGACAGTTTCTGGACCCAAAAAAAAAGGGTAAATTAAATTTGGGGGGAAAGTTATAACCTGGGACAAATTTCCTTGGCTTTAGTTTTAAAAAAGGTAAGTTTAAATTTCCGTTGCCCTTTATGTTGTGGCCCCAGTTTCATGGCTAAGTGGTAACCTGGCCCGTTTTTCCTGGCAAGTTGATCCTCCGTATGTATCGGCCAATTATAACCCTGGTAAGAAGGAACCTGACAGTATGTAATGTACAGTATTTTTAAAATTTTTTCCATTTAAAGGTTACGATACAACTGGCCCAGTTCCTTTTCCACCCGAAGAAATCCCAAAGTATTATAAACCGGGGTATTCCTCTAAGTTGATAAAAGCAAAGTAAAAACCCCTACAGATGATAACTGGCCAAACATAAATGGACAGTATATAACCTGGCAAAAGTATGTAACCTGCCAAAATATGATAACCTGGACAAGGATAACCTGAAGTTTATTAACCTGGACATTAAAATTACGTATGAAACCGGTTTCATAAGAAAAACCTGGTTTCAATGATAACCTGGAAAAAGTATGAAAATCCCACAGTGAAACTGTATAAAAAAAAGATAACCTGGTACAATATGATAACCCGGCCACAGTATAAACTTTTCATAGAAAACTGGCCAAATATAAAAAGGGCCCCAGTTATAACCTTGCCAAAGTTTTGGGAAAAGTATATAACCTGCCCCAGAAAGATAACCTTCCCATAAAAAACCTTTACATATATAACTTTCACAGTAGGGGAACCTGGCCACAGTAATTAAACCCGGCACAA
>NC_069476.1:23704564-23721966 GCF_026875155.1 Cherax quadricarinatus | reverse complement strand
CCCCCCCCCCAAAATTGCCCATCCTTCATGACTTATGGACAATGGGAGGTAAATGGGGGTTTTAAATCTTCTTCCATTTCTCCTTGATTTAGATCCAAATTGAGGAACCCTGACATATTTCGAAAAACTTAAGTTTGTAAATGGACCATACAAAACCTTTTTTGTTTCCCCCAAAAAGAGAGGAGAAGTTTTAAAGTGGGGGAAGTTCTGGGTTTTTGCTATAAAAGTCAAATAAATTTTTAGTACAGGAAAGGGTCCTATAAATATTAAAAATTTGTGGGAAATTTGACTCCCTCATAAAAAAAGGGGGAAAAACCTAACTTTAATATCAACACCCTTTAAAAAAATATTCCCGAGAAATTGGGTTAACTGTCTTAATAACTTGCTTAGGCCCACACAACTTGATAAACAACTGAAAATTAAAAGTGTTTTAATTGACACCCAAATTTGACTAGATGAAGAACACATGTTTGGGGTGACTTTTGACCACTCGGGACAACCAACTTAAATATTAAAAAATTTTTGGATGACCAAAAGAACATAAAACTTTTCAATGTGTGAGTAACTTTTCAGAGTCTTTTACTGACTTTCCCCGGGAGTTACCCCCAGGTACCCAAAAGATTGACTTGGTGAGGGACAACCCTTTAAAAATGAAAATTAAACCCCATTCCATTTCGCTTAGAGATGCTTTTTTGACAGGAGGTAGACAAATTATTAAAACTAAAGATCATTGAACCTTCAGTATCTACAATTGCTCCCCGTAGTCATGGTTAAAAAAGGAGGAAAATTCTATAGACTTGTTTTAACTTCAGGGCCTTAATGCTATAACCGGTGGGTTTCGACCCATCCCCCTTAATAGAAGGATCTACACAAATTTTATGACGCTTCCTTCTTTTCAGAGATTTGATATTGCGCAGGCAACATCAGAAATGTTAGATCCTTCTTTTAAACGTACACCGCTTTTTTTCCCACAAAACCAAAAGTTTCAAATAGAAAAACTATGCCCTTTGATTTGGTAACTGCCTGTGCTACCCACGTGGTGATGAGAAAGGTCTTTTGGGTAATATGCCCAAAAGTTTCAGTTTTTTTATAAAATTTTCGTAATGACACCACGTGGGGGGGAGCATATCCCCAAACATTTAAAATCAGTTTTTTCGTAGGTTATTCACATGGGCCCCACTGCCAAGCCGAAGAAAGCTTCCCCTTTTGTATAAAGATTAGATATCTTGGGCTGATACTTTCTAAAACTCTCCCGCAGCCCCCTTCCCCTAAGACAAAGCTTTATTAGAATTTAAATTCCCCAAAAACCAAAAACTCATGCATAGCTTTTTTTGGTTCTGTAAATTTCTAATGTTTTTTTCCCGAACCTTACTGATCTTACAGTCATTTTATCCGATTTCCTTAAAAAGTCTGGAAGGAACCTCTTGAACTTTCCCAACGAAGCTGGGGAAAAGTTAATGAGATTAAAAGTATCTTTTCGAAAGACCCTATACTTAAGATTCCAGATATTAATAAAACATTTTGTTTAAGACGATGCCTCCATACTGGCTTAGGTGTGGTGCTACACAATACCATTGATGGTACTCCCTTCCCTGTAGCTCCTAAGCCGGAAACTCCTTCCTGCAGAAACAAGATACTCCACAATAGAAAAGGAATGTTAGCCCTTGTGTGGGGGTATCTCCAAACTTAAATTTTTATTTGCTGGGAAAAGAATTCATTTTAGAAACCGGCCACAAACCTTTCATATACCTAGAAATTTTTAAAGGGGAAACCCAAACAGTCGCCTCTTGAGGTGGACATTGGCACTCCAGGCTTTTAAGTTCCATATTGTGTATATCAATGGTTCACCCAAAATTATTTCCTCTACTGGTTACGTCGTGACAGTCAGTAGAAATTTTTTTGCCTTACGCGACTTCCACATGTTAGAACTTTTTCCTCGCCTATTCTTCTTATACTCCTTGACTATAAGTCTTGGTATAGGGGAGTGTGAGGGAAAAGTTCAATAGATAGGAGTAGCGAGGGAGTATATAGTAACAATAGTTTCATTGCCGGCTACTTGTTAAGGTATGGTAAGTCCAGCTCCCGCTATTCCCCCCCCCTTTTTCCCCCTCCCTGAAAGTGATAGTTTGCTTGCCGGCTACTTGTTAAGGTAAGGTAAGTCTAACTCCCGCTATTCCCACCTTTTTTCCCCCACCCCGAAAGTGATAGTTTGATTGCCAGCTGCTCGAAAGGTGACGTGTGGGGCTCCGGTCCAAACAGTAATCACTAGACTCAGAGCTCCCAGCACTACTGTAAGCACATACGTGCCTTGCATTCTAGTGGATTTATTGGTTGAAAGATTCACTTTTGATCAATAATAAACTTAGTCCTTTCAGTCTTGCTATGAGTTGACTGTTGTAATAATCACCACGTCTTTTAGGTATTATACTTATCATGGAGAGTGATTTCTTAAGCAGTGGGTAACCTGTCTATCTTTCCAGATTGGATAACAGAGAGGGTCACCTGCCAATCAACGAGTAGAGTTGATGGAGATGGACTAACGTCCTGAGACTTCCCCCTTTTGGATTTTAATTAAACCCGTGCACCTTTTAAAGAAATTGCAGGACGTAACCCCTCATCATTGCAGCGGTAAAGAACCTGCTTTCCTGTCATCGGGATAGAATACTCAAGGCTATACTGTGAAGAACGAACCGGTGGGTTGTAACCAACACCTGCGACCCCCCCCCCCCATCATCAGCAACTGCTACGATTTCAACAACACGCAGTGTCTCCAACACCAGACACCCCAAAATATTTAAGTGTTGAGTTCAAATGTTATTTTATTCACTTCATTTTTCATTTTTCTTTCAGACAGGATATACCTTTCATGTTTTATTGTTTTATGTTTGCTTTAATAAATAATAAAGTGTTTATCTTTGTGAATTATTATTTCCCTTTTCTATTCATTAATTTTCCTGAGGTGGAGCCAGCCTTAGTAATACTGACTGAAGTTGTTTAAGGGCTGATAAGCCTTCACAGTGAATATGGGTGTTTTGGGTTTTTGGTGGGTTTTCTTAGATTTATGTGTGTACAAGATATGTTTTCATTGATGGTGATCATGTACTAAGTGTTTGTGTATTAGGTTTGTGTTCATGTTTTTTTTTTTTTTTTTGCGCTCATGGGGAGGGAGTTCTTTTGGGTTTTAGTGGATTTGAGGGGGTTTCTATAAAGGGTGTTAGCTGGTGATGCTAAACTTACCACAAATAACCCGCACATAAAAGACAGAAGCTTACGACGACGTTTCGGTCCGACTTGGACCATTGACAAAGTCACACTAACAGAGGAGGAGCAGGACGGCTATATATAGGCAGGAAGAGGTGGAGGTAGTAGTAGTGGTAGTAGTAGTAGTAGTAGTAGTAGTACAAGAATTGTATATAATACCGACAGGATGAAATGACACACGCACAACACCGGCATCCTCACCGTAGACGTTTCGCCATCCAGCCAGCCACTGGATGGCGAAACGTCCACAACAAAGACAACCAGACGCCGCACATGTGTCTAATTTCATCAGAAGATGTAGAGAAGAAGAAGAGTAGTAGTAGTGGTAGTGGTAGAAGTGGGAAATAAGGAAGACGAGCCAGTCAAATACAAAGGAAGGGGAGCACTGCAAGAGAGCTAGAAACCCACAGAGGGAGAGCAAGCGCACCGAGGTGCGTGAAAGGGGAAGTGGTGAAATAAAATAAAGAAGGAACAAAACACGAGACAGGAGAGAGAAAGACAACCCAGAGGAGAAAAGGAGAGAGGAAAGGGGAAGAGGAAGAAGAAAAAGAAGAAGAAGATAAAATGAGGATTCAGGTTAAGTCACGGTGTTCTGAAGTTTGGAGCATTTTACAATGTAGTGGGAGAGGAAGGCATCTACAGAGACGAAGCCAGGGCTAAGGTTCATACAAGGAAAGTTGTGTATAAGAGAGGATTCAACTAAACGGCGACTGTTCGAGTTGGAAGTAGGGAAGACAGTTTTAGCAGAAGACCAGTCAATAGGATGGCTATGATCTCTGACGTGACAGAAAAAGAGCATTGTTAGTGTCGCAAGCCTAACACTATTTTTTGTGCTCCCTAAGTCTGTCAGAAAGAGAACGACCAGTTTCTCCAAAGTATTGAAGAGGACAGGAGGAGCAAGAAATAGAGTAGACACCCAGGAACATCTGTAGAGGGAGGAGAGGTATGAACGAGATTAGTGCGAAGAGTGTTAGTCTGGCGGAAGGTAAGCTTGATGTCTAAGGGACGGAGAGAATTGTTGAGATTAGAAAAGACCGGAAATGTAGGGAAGGCAGAGGATAGAAGAGTTCCCATGAGTAGAGAGTTTGGGAGAGAAGAAATTGCGTTTAGCACGTGAGAGGGCAGAGTCTATGAAATGGGAAGGGTAGCCAAGACGGGAGAACGAATTATAAAGAGTGTCATTTCATCCTGTCGGTATTATATACAATTCTTGTACTACTACTACTACTACTACTACTACCACTACTACTACCTCCACCTCTTCCTGCCTATTATAGCCGTCCGCTCCTCCTCTGTTAGTGTGACTTTGTCAATGGTCCAAGTCGGACCGAAACGTCGTCGTAAGCTTCTCTTTTATGTGCGGGTTATTTGTGTATCGTTCCAGTCACGGTATTGTGCCTTTTTGTTATTTATGCTAAACTTAGTTTCTGGTGATTTTTGACGGTGTTTTGGTAGTATTCTGTGGTGATTTGGTAATAATCAGTAGTGTTTTGGGAGTATTCGGAGGTGTTTTTGAAGATGTTCAAATGACGTGCAGAGTATTTTTTGAAGATGTTCAGTGGTGTTTTGGTGTTGTTCAGAGTTGGTTCAAAGCTAGTCAGTGTGTTAGTTATAGTAATGTCTCATGTCATAAGTGTATGAGTTAATTTTTTTTGTGTGCTAATGTTGTAAAGTCTGGAGAATGAGGGAAGAGTTTGGTGGATTAGATGTAATTTCGGTTAATGAAATGTGTAAGTGTGAATGAGATTGTAAATTGGTGGGTGAGTTAGAGAAGACAAAATGTTATGTGATCTTAGTAAAAGTATAGATAGTTTTAGTGATCTTCGTTATGATAATGTTTAAGAGAATGTGTACAAAAATGTGTGATCTTAGTGGTGGGGTTATAGAATTTGGTAAACGTCTTGATTGTGGTGATCTTAGATATTTGAGATATAACAGGTTGAAACAAGGTGTTTGTGTGTGACGTCGCTGATTGCCAAGTAAACACAGGATGAAGTGTGATGTCATGGGAGGTATCCCTATCTGTGCTGGTATGTGTTGGTGGTAGTGAGGGGAGTGTATTAGATATTGTATGGAGTTGGTGATTGTGATTTTTTGTATGAATGTTTATAAAAATGAGTGGTCATTGATTATAGTTGATGGATGATTTAGTTGTGTGTGTGTGTGTGTGTGTGTGTGTGTGTGTGTGTGTGTGTGTGTGTGTGTATGTGTGTGTGAGTGTGTGTGTGTGTGTGTGTGTGTGTGTGTGTGTTTGTGTGTGTGCATGTTATGTTTTCTGTTAGTGGTGATCCTGTTGTGTTTCGGTGATGTTTGGAAATGTTCAAAGGTGTTTTGCGAGTGTTTTCTGCGATCTTAGTGGTTTTGAGGTGAGTGGTCATTGATGATAATTGATGGATGTCTTAGTTTTTCTTTTGTGAGTGTGTGTGAGTACATGTTATGTTTTCAGTTGGTGGTGATCGTGTTGTAAGTGTTTCGGTGTTGTTTGGAAATGTTCAAAGGTGTTTTTTGTGAGTATTCAAATGATTTATGAGTATTTTTTTTTCGGTCATGTTATTATAATAGTCTGAGGTGAGTGGGATCGTCTAGGTTATAGTGATTTGAGGGGATTTCTATAAAATGGATGTTAGTTGGTGGTGTTGATCTTAGTTTCTGGCGATTTTTAGTGTTATTTGGGCAGTATTCGGTGCTGTTTTGGTAGTATTCAGTGGTGTTTTGGGAATATTCAAAGGAGTTTGTTGATGTTTTTGAATGTGTTCAAATGATGTTTTTGGAGTAATCAAAGGTAATTGATGTTGTTTTTGGTGTTGTACAAAGTAAAGTGTGCTGTGTGTGGGTGTGTTTGTGTAGTTTCGGTAAAATGTCTCATGTCATAAGTGTATGAGTTAGTTTTTTTGGTAATGTTGTAAAGTCTGGAGACTGAGGGAGTAGTATGGTGGTTGAGTTGTAATTTAGTGAAATATGTAAGTGTAGTTAAATTAGAGATGATAAATCTTATTTGGGAGTATTCGAAATGATATTTTGGAAGTGCTTCAGTGTTGTTTGGAAATGTTCAAAGGTGTTTATGTGAGTATTCAAATGATTTATGAGAGTGTTCGAAGTAATCTTGGGGTTGTTCTGTAGTGAGATGATAAAGGTTGTCGATGAGAGAATATTTCTTAAGAGATATTGAGGAAAATGAGAAAAGGTGTTCTCAAATGTTGATGTATGAGAGTGTTTTGAATGTGTTCAAAGTAAAGTGAGTTGTCTGTGTGTGTTAGGTGGACGTAGAGTTTTGTGAATATCTTGGATACAGTGATTTTATTGGATTTGAAATGGGTGATGAGATGCATTTGTGGGAGTGAAATGTGATTTTTGTGTTTGTTCTGAAGAGGTGTGTTGGGAGACGGGTGAGTGGATGTGAAGAAATTATTCAAAATGATATTTTGGAAGTGTTTCAGTGTTGTTTTGGAAATGTTCAAAGGTGTTTTTTGGGAGTATTCAAATGATTTATGAGAGTGTTCGAAGTAATCTGGGGTTCTGTAGTGAGATGATAAAGGTTGTGGATGAGAGAATATTTTCTTAAGAGATATTGAGAAAAGGTGGTCTGAAATGATGATGTATGAGAGTGTTTTGAAGGTGTTCAAGGTAAAGTGAGGTGTGTGTGTGTGTGTGTTAGGTGGTCATGAAAATTGGTAATCGTCTTGGTTATAGTGATTTGAGGGGATTTGTGAGATGTTTATCTTAGTTTATGGTGATTTTGGTGGTGTTTTGACTGTATTCAGTGCTGTTTTAGTAGTATTCAGTGGTGCATTTGGGAGTACTCAAATGGTGTTTGATGATGTTTTTAAATGAGTTCAAATGATGTTTTTGGAGTATTCAATGGTAATTGATGATGTTTTTGGTTTTTGTTCAAAGTAAAGTGTGGTGTGTGTGGGTGTTTTTTGTGTTAGTTTTGGTTAAAACGTCTCTTTGCCATAAGTGTATGAGTTAGTTTTTTGTGCTAATCTTGTAAAAATCAGGAGAGTGCGAAGAGGAGTTTGGTGGATGAGTTGTAATTTAATGAAATATGTAAGAGTAAAAAATTAGAGATGTAAAATCTTATTTGGAGTAAATCAAAATGTTATCTTGGAAGTGTTTCAGTGTTGTCTGAGACTATTCAAAGGTGTTTTTAAAGGGTTTGTTCAAAAGATGTGCAAGGGGTATTCAAATGATTTATGAGAGTTTTTCGAAGTAATCTGGGGGCTTTTTTCTGTGTAAGATGATAAAGGATGTTGATGAAGAATATTTCTTAAGAGATATTGAGAAAAAGGTGATCTTCAAATGATGAAATGAGAGTGTTTTGAAGGTGTTCAAAGTAAAGTGTGTGTGCTGTGTGTGTGTGTATGTGTATGTGTGTGTGTGTGTACTCACCTATCTGTACTCCCCTATTTGGGGGTTGCAGAGGTCGCGTCACAGCTCCTTGCCCCGCCTCTTCGCTGATTGCTACAAGGTCCTCTCTCTCCCTGCCCCATGAGCTGTATCATACCTCGCCTTAAAACTATGTATGGTTCCCGCCTCCACTACGTCACTTTCTACGCTATTCCACGGCCTGACTACTCTATGACTGAAGAAATACTTCCTAACATCCCTTTCATTTATCTGAGTCGTCAACTTCCAATTGTGACCTCTTGTGTCTGTGTCCCTTCTCTGGAACATCCCGTCTTTGCCCACCTTGTTTTCCCAATTTTTTTTTTCTTATCTTTCCCTCCCCCCTCTCCAGTGTCGTCAGGCCCCCCCCCAATTTTTCTGAAACAACCCCCGAAAGTGGGGGAACTTTTGAAAACTTTATTTTTTTTCTTGACGTGTTACTGGTTTGGGGTTTCCCAAATGGTTCTGCTATAATAGGGTCTTAAAGGTTACGGGTCTTAAAGCCCGGGGTTCGGAACTATCCGAGGTTTGCGGGGGCTCAGGTTTTGTTGTGTTCCTCGGGGGGAATATCTTTTATTCACCCCATCTTTTTTGGGTGGGTTTGGTTTTCCAAATCTAAATAATTTTTGCTTTTTTTTCCCCTTCCCCTTTTCAGCTTAGGGCAGGGGTTTTTAAGACCTTGTACCGGTTAAAACCTTCCATTTTTTGAATCCCACCTTCCCGTTTTTGCTTCTCTTTCTTCAAATACCAAAAAAGGACATTCTGCTACCCTTGACCCTTTTAAAAACCAAAACACCGGCCTAATGCCCCCTTGGGGCCCCCCTTGTGGGGGCCCCTAAACCCCTTGCGTCCTCCGTTTTTTTCCCTGTCTATTTCGACCTTTTGAGGTTTCCCGTTTTCCGACCCCAGTTTTGCGCCCGGGGGGGGCGGTGGGTTTTGGTTTGGGTTTTCTGTCTTATTCTGTATTGAAAAGTTAAATTAGTTTTGACACGGGTTTTTCCTTCCCTGAACCGGCCCTTTCCCCGTGCCTTTCATACTAACACTTTTGTGACAAAATCTGAGTTTAGTGCCTCATGTCTGTCTCCCTTTTTTAAAAATTGGGACTACATTTGCCATTTTTCCCTACCTCAGGGAGTTGCCCCCCAATTTCAAAAGATTGTTGAAGACTTTTTTAATGGCTCACACAATATCTCTGAGAGATGTTGTCTGGTCCCCAAAGCCTTTGAGGGTCAAGTTCCATAGCGCTTCTTACCCCCTCCTTGGTTATATTTACCTCATCCAGCACTTCTGGGGTGCCCCCCGTCGTTTTCCTGGGGTCCCCACTGGTTTCCACTGTAAATACCCCTTTAATCTTGTGTTGACTCCTGACAACCTCTTTGGGCGTTTCTTGTGAATCCCCCTCACCCTTCCCCATCGATTACCTGGTCCTTGGGGCTGTTGTTTTCCTCCCGATGTGGCTGTACAACACTTGGGGCAGTCTTTACTTTTGATGCTATCCATTTTTATATTGTCTCTGACCTCCTTTTTTTTTTATCTGTGTATTCGTTTCGGTCTTTGGCTAATTTCTTTTTTTTTCCCAAGTTTTTCTGTCTTTTGACCTTTTTCCCTTCTCTAGTAACTAGTTTTTGCCTCCCCACACCCCTTTGGGGGAACCAAAGGGGGTCGTTCATTTTTCCCATTATTTTTTGTTTTCCCCTTGGGGAACAAACCCCCTCCCCTCCCCCTTTCATTTTTTTGCCAATATTCCATCATTTCTTTTATGGTTTTCCGTCAGTTCCCTCTCCCCCTGAATGTCTTGAAGGAAGTTCCTCATGCTGAGTAGTTCCCCCTTTTTTATTGGTTTTTTTTTTTCCCAGCCTTTTTCCGCTACTCTCCACTTGGAGCTCAACTATGTAGCGAAGCACAAACCACATGATCATAGCTCCCAGGGGGCCCTTTTATACATGAACCCCCGATGTCAGAACTACTCAAGGTGAATACAAGGGCCGTCTCTGGTTCATCCTCTCCTGTCTCTCTGGTAGTGTCTTTAACATGTTGATGCATGAGGTTTTCCAGTACCACATCCATCATCTTGGCTCTCCTTTGTTTCGGGACCCCCATGGGGTTCCGGGTTTTCCCAGTCCAATCTCCTTGTGATTGAAATCACCCATAACTAGTAACTTTGCTCCCCCCATGTTGTGCTCTCCTGGCCACCTCGGCTAGTGTGTCGATCATTGCTCTGTTGCTCTCATCGTATTCTTCTCTTTGGCCACCTGCGTTCTGTGGTTGGTTGTACATTACTGAAATTTAAATCACCTTATGCCCCCTCAGACTAGATTGTTCCTACTAAGTAGTCCCTTTCCCCCGTGCCATCCATTCCTTCCATTTTCTCAAAACCCCACTGGTTTTTAATGAGCATTTGCAACTCCTCCCCCCCCTCTCCTCCCTCTGTCTTTCCTGAGGATTTGATATCCGGATGGAAAGATTGTATCTGTTATTATTCTGGTGAGTTTTGTTTCCTGTGAGTGCTATTATGTCTGTGGATGTCTCCTTGATTCTTTCGTGCCACTCCTCATACTTGTTTGTTATTCCATCGCATTTGTATACCAACACCCAAACTTTTTTTCTAAGACTGTGGTCTGGGAGGTATATTGGGGTTGGGGAAAATGGGAGACCTGGTAAGGAACTATGGGTTGTTGCTCTGGGGGGGAGTTTGTAATGTAGTGGGTGGGGGATTGGATGTTGCATTGGGGTTTTTATTTAGAGGGGTTTGGTTGGTGTGTGTGTGTGTGTGTGGGGTGTGTGTTTTAACTTCGTAATATGTAAAATTTTGTCTAGTGAATTTATCGAAAAGTGGTTTATAAGTTGTAAGGTTGTTGTGACTTTTTCTGATGAAATTAGATAAAAGAGAAAAATTGTGGGTTATGAGTGAAAGGGGAATGGTGGAGCGGGTGTGAAGAAATGTGGGTGAGAGGGAGAGGGTATGGGGAGGGTTGTATTAGAAAATTTTAAAGAATATGGGGGGATTTTTTACTGAAAATAAAGGTAATGTGTGAATATTATAAAAGAAAATTTTAAAAAAGTGAAAGTTAGATACATTGGAAAAAAATTGGAGTGTGTAGAAACATGTCGCAGTAGTTGGGTAGTGAGATGATTAGTTGTTGTGAGTATAATATTAATTTATGTGGATACAAGGAGATGGGTATGGAGAGGATTTTATTAGAATTTTAGTAATGTCAGTAAAAAGAATGGAAAAATTTGTATCGAAAGAGGAAAAATTGTGAATAAATTGGTAAGTGATGAGGGTTGTGGGCATTGCTGTCAAACTAGAGATACCAAAAAGATGTTATAAGAGGGTTGTTGTTGTGGGTGATGTGGGTTGTGGGGTGTTTTGGGTTGCGGGTGTGTTGTCGAACTAGTAATGCCGAAAAAAGTGGTTATAATTGTGGGTTGTTGCTGTGAGTGATGTGGGTTGTGGGTGATGTGGGTTGTGGGTGTTGTGGGATGTGGGTGGGAGAGTGAGGGTTTGGGTGGGTGGGGAGAAGGAGAGAGAGAGAAGGTTACTTGGTGAGGATGACCTGAGATGTTAACTGAGATCGGTCAGATAAGATTCGCCAGACTTTTTCTGATGAAATAGTTAAAACGAGAAAAATATCTAGACTTAGGAGAGTGAATCTTTTGTGAAGAAATTGTGGATTATTGTGGGTATTAACGAAAAAATGTGGAAATATTTGGGTTAATCCTAGGTTAAGAGTGAAAATGTGTAATGTTTTTCCCTAATGTTGTATATGAAATGTGTAAATACTGAGAATTAATGTAATGAAGAAAATGTAATACTTTAAAATGGAAAATTTAGTATTATCCTGCATTTTAAGTTAATGTTCGATCGACAAGATTCAGCCTGTATGTGTGAGGTCATCACGTGACGTCACTGACCGCCGAGTAAACACAGTGGGGTGACGTCACACTTGTTTAGAACCTGTAGTAAGAGAAAGTACCATGCCCCATAGGAGGAGTTCATTTGAATGCTTACCCCCAGAGGGGCGAATCCAAAAAACTTGATCCAAGGAGATGGAGTCTTTGTATTATTGATATCGAGAAAAACTTGATCCGAGGAAGTAGAGCAGGAATATTTGGGGTAGAAGTGGGTGTTGTGAGGTGTGGGGTAGGGTGTTGATCCGAGGAGATGGAGCAGGAACTGGGATGCAAGTGGGAGTCCATTTTTAATGCTTACCCCAGAGGGGGGAATCCAAAAAACTTGATCGAGGAGATGGAGTCTTTGTTTTATTGATATCGAGAAAAACTTGATCCCAGGAGATGGAGCAGGAATATTTGGGGTGGATGTGGGAGGGGGAAACCCCCAAAAATTTGACCCGAGGAGATGGAGAGCACAAGAAAATGAAATTCAAAAAAAATTCGAAAAAAATCGGAAAAAAATTCGGGGAGCGGGGGCGATCCGGACAACGCTGCAGAAACGCTGCAGAAGGCGCGGGCGGGCGCGAGGGCGGGCACGGGCAGGCGCGAGGGCGGGCGCACGGGCGGGGCGCCGGTCGGGCGGGCACGCGGGCACGGGGCGGGTGAGAGGCGCGGGGGGAGCGCGGGGGGGCGTGAGAGGGGGTGAGGGTGAGGTGGTCGAGGGTGAGGTGGCCAAGGGTGAGTTCAAGGTGGTCGAGGGCGAGGTTAAGGTCGCGGGTCGGCACGGACAGGATGGTGCTCGGGTGGGTTGTGATGGCTGGGGGGGGGCGCGAGTGGGGGGCGTGGGTGGGGGGTTGAGGGAGAGGTGGCCGAGGGTGAGGTGGTAGAGGGGTGAGGTCTAGGTCGCGGTCGGCGCAGAGGGGCTGGCGCTCGGGCGGGCGCGCGGGCGCGCGCGGCGCGGAAGGAGTCTGCTCAGGAAAGGGAGCCACTCAGGAAAATGAGCCACTCAGCCGCAGACAGTATTTTAAGTCTCTGCACTGGCTCTTGATCTTCAGACAGTTCCAGACTATGGAACTGAACTTCTCCAGGCTGAGGGACTGACAACCTCAAATCTACGACTTCAAGGGTGATGGACTGATTACGTCGTCTTCACATCTCTACTGCTTCTGCCTACTTTCTGTATTCGACTGAAGAAGCCTACTGTGTAGGCGAAACGTTTCGGAATAAAGTGGCCTAAATGTTGCCTATGTGTCTTATCCACCAATCTGTCGGCATTATATACCATACTTATATTCGTCATAACAAAGGAGTGTCTATATATTAGTATGTCAATGATGTCAATATATTAGTATATCATTGATGTCAGCTACTTGTAGAAATAAAGATTATTATTATTTTTAATGGAGGGTTTTAAGTCTGTCTACTGCACGATGGTCATTAATTGGTTAGTTAGTGGGATTTAAGTCTATCCTACACTAGAGTTATCAGGGCTGCAAGTCACCTGTATACCTACCGGGTATATACCCTGACAGCTGCATGCCTCTCAAGGAATATATGTTAAGAATTTGCTTGAATTCTTTGGATATTAAAAAATTCTTGTCTGGCGGTGGATAGGTTACCGCACAACCCTTGTGTAGTCGATAGGCTTCAAACTCTATTGACCAACACGACGGACTAAGTTCACACACTCAGTTCACGGAGTTTCACTACCTTATCACAAGATAGGCACATGGCTTCTGCCGAAAAGAAGAGGCCACGATGCTCCATGAACACGACTGAGGACTCGGATTTGGGAAATGTGGGGCGCAGTTCTAGCGAGAAAGTTGCGAGACCACTCTGTGTTATCAGAGGAAGAGGAAGATCCTCCTCACATTGTAGCAGATCTGACAGTTCCAACCATGGAGCCAGCGAATATGGAAACATGGGAGGAAATAAACACCCCATCCCCCGAATACCGAGAAGGATGGATCCCTGTGGACAAGAAGAAGAAGCGCCGTCCAACCAAGGAGCAGGCAAACCAGGTCAACCGCCCAGGCAAATTGAAGGTGAAGTCTTACGGGGACCACAGAACCCACTATGGCGTTGTTTCACACCTGGAATCATGAAACAACCTGAAGTTCAAGATATGGTTCAACTTGAGGGGAGAACCAATATTGACTCCTCTCAACAAGGAAATGTACACCACCTGTAGAGAGTCACGGAGACAGATTGCTCATTCACCCTGGAGGAACTGGACTCTCGGCAGAAAATCACCAAGGGTGTAGTGATGCGATACCCGCTGATGATGCCCATCGAGGCAGTAGCAGCTCACCCCCAGTGTAGTGTCAGCTCAACGTCTCAAGCAAAGACGGCAGGCAACGCACCGACCCGACAATTCCTTATTCAGCATGTAGGACCACTGCCATCCCAGCTGGACCTCGGTTCTTGGGGCAGGTACGATGTCAGGACCTTCACAGCAGAACCAGTTCACTGTTTCAAGTGTCAGCGTTATGGACACTTGGGTGCACTCTGTCGGAACAAAGTAATCTGCGGTGTCTGCAGCCAGCACAACCCTACCAAGGAATGCATCACCAAGCTGAAAAATGCATCACCACCCACTCCACAATGCCCGAACTGCAGCAGAAACACCATGCCTGGAATCCTCGATGCCCCGAGAGGCTCGCCAGAATTCAAGGAGTCTGGAAGACGCCAAAAACTCGGCAACAGTATACGACGGATCATCACTCTCAGCAGACGATGGGTGCAGAGAACCTGTCATACTGCAGATCTCTCAGCAGCTAACCTAAGTCAATGCCCAAGAATTCCCAACCCTCAAAGCCTCAACAAAGCGTCAAGGTTCAAGAACCCCCACCGGCCATGGCACGACAACGCAGGCACTCCTTACCAGGCACAGGCACTTTGCAGGCTCAACTGCACCTCACCAGCAGATCCGGCTACCCAACCTGGTATACAGCAACAGACCACGGTGCATACAATAAAGAAATCCAAACCCTCAACAGTCCCTACAGACCACAACAGCCCAGATAATATCCACTGTTTCGAACCCAACTCCAAAGCAGGCCCTCACCAGGAGGATCTCGTAGCACTCATCAAGGTGTTCACGGATCTTATTGCAACACAATCAACTCCATGGAACAACAGAGCATATTCCGGCAGATGGTCAGTACGCTCCTGAGAGTGTGCTTACTGACCAAGGAGGAGACAGTGGATGCCATGGATGCAGGTTCTCAGAGCGGGCAGGACTCAGTCTCCAGCTCAGGAAACAACAGCGATGGAATAACCTCGGTACCAAATCACACCCTCAAGGTCCTACAATGGAACATTCAGGGCCTGAGGGGCAAACAGCACCATCTATAACATTTACCCAATGCTGCACTCTCACTCAACAACCAATGCTGCTGGCAGACACATAGCTATGCTCCTAGACGATATTCCAGAGGTAAAGTTGCTAAACAATGGAGACCCCACACACCTGCTGGGTGGCTGCCTCGACATTACCTTCGGGTCAAGACAACTCACAGCAGGAGCCACATGGGAAACTCATCCTCACCTTGTCAGTGACCACTTTGCAGTGATCACCACCTTCAACATCAACAGGCCTCCCACAGTTGTGCTGCCTCCAAGATGGGACATAAAGAGAGCCAACTGGAAGGTGTTCCAGGATTATCTTCATGACTGGTGGTCCACATATACTCTATCTGAAGACTGTGATACGGCTGAACATGAGCTAATCACTGTTCTCATAAAGGCAGCAGAGTGCGCAATTCCAAAGAAGTCTGCAGGACGCACTCACAAAAGAGACTGGTGGTTCTACAACGACGAGGTGCGGGAACAGAACCACCGCATCAACTCTTTTAGGAAGCTATACAGCTGCAACCCTACTGCAGAGAACAGAAATACTTTGAGAGCCATTGTGCAGCATGCCAGACGAGTCTCTCACAGAGTAAAAACTGAGAAATGGCTGGAGTGGTGCTCAACATTCGTGCATCACACCACCTTATCTGAGATATGGGGCAAGCTCAACAAAGCAACTGGCAAGAGCAAGCAGAGGCCACCAGCACACCCAAATCCATCCCAGGAAGCTGAGAAACTAGCGGAGCTTTTCACTTCCAGGGGAGTCTCCACTCAGCTCCCACAGGACATCAGGAATATGCAGACTGATCTTCTGTCACAACGCCAGTTAACGATACAAGCTTCATGAGAGTCGGAAGATGTGACTGATGAAGACCTCACGGACTTGGAACTCCGACGTGCCATTAAGAACATAGGTGACACTGACCCGGGCATCGATGGTATTACATACTCCATGATTGCACGGGCTGGGCAGAGTGGATGGGAGGTCATACTAGACGTCATTAACAAGTCGTGGATGGCCGGGACATTCTCAGCAGCTTGGAAGAAAGCTACCATCATACCAATTTCAAAGCCAAAGGACCCAGGCAGTATGAGACCCATATCGCTGACCAGCTGCTTAGCCAAGACCGCTGAGAGGATGGTGTTAAACCGCCTCCTATGGAAACTTGGACCCTCTCATCATCACATATTTGGTTTCACCAAAGGATTGGGTACAGCAGAGTGCATAACCACTCTACAAAGCCAGATTGCTGATAGTAACAAAAAAACCTAGTATCGTCGTCTACCTCGACCTTGAGAAGTCATTTGAGCTAGCCAGCCCCTCAGCAATTCTAGCAATACTAACTCGGAAGGGAATCAAAGGACGCCTCCTGGCCTGGATAGAGTCCTACCTTATGGGCAGGCAGGCCTGTGTCAGCTTTCAGGGACACTACTCTTCCTTTAAAACCCTGGAAAATGGCATGCCACTAGGAGATGTGCTCAGTCCTACCCTGTTTAACATCTTTATGGAGGAACTCGTGAGCCTTCCCTTTCATAGTGGTACACAGCTCCTCAGCTATGCTGATGATCTGGCACTCGTAGTGAATGGGAAAGGTAATTTAGAGCGACAGGCTCAGAGAGCTTTGGACCTAATTACACAGTCTTGCAAGGAAATAGGCCTAAAAATCTCGGCCAAGAAATCTCTTGCAATGATGTTCAAGGGACCAAATTCTGTGAATAGATTACATATTCAGGATAAAGAACTTGAGTGAACAGGATCCTACCTGTACTTGGGAATCTACATTTATAAAAAGCTGACCTTTCAGAAACAGGCCGAGTATGTCAGGTCCCGTGCTCTACTCAGACTCAACGCCATGAGACCCACGACGAGGCACCGTGCAGGGGCAAGCAAAGATGTACTTCGCTTGTACTATATACAAGCTATAGGCTCGCTCATTGACTACGGTGCACAGTCGTTAGCTCATCTCTTCCCTCAGAGCAGGCAAAGGGTGGAGGTAGTACAAAACCAGGAGATAAAAACTATGCTTGGGGCCCCTATCTGGACCAACACAGTATGTCTCAGATCTGAGGCCGGCTTCCTTCCTTGGCTGACAGAGTAAGATACATAAACGCCTGCAAAGTAGCCACGATTCTGCACCGGCAGCAAGGTACCCCACTAAGAAGACGGATATTGACAACATGACACAAGATCCCACATTCTTCACGTACTTCTCCTGGATTCATTCATTTGTGCTGCTGGGCGGAAGCTGCTGCCTATACAACTACTCCTTGAGAAGAGTTGTGACCTTCCTGTTGCTGGGTACAATCCACCACCTCCCTGGCGCCCAGATCCAGCCGATGTTTGCATCCTGCAGCTACCCATCTCTAAGCGTCTCTGCAGTCAAGACATCCTCAGCAATCATGCTGAGACAAGCATGGCACTGGCAGAGGGAGGCATATGTGCAGTGTATTTCACAGATCGTTCTGTCGACCCTGACAGGAAGAGAGCAGTAGCTGGACTGTACCAC
>NC_069476.1:23685260-23701564 GCF_026875155.1 Cherax quadricarinatus | reverse complement strand
GTTTTCCTTTGGGGGATTGGGTTAAAAAAAATTTTGGGAAAAACCTTGGTAGTGAATTGGAAAATTTGTAAAGTTGGCGGTTATAATATTTTTGAATACAAACTGACATTGTGATGAATGGTTTGAAAAACGACAAGTTGAAGGACTGAGACACTTGATGTTGGGAACTATTCAAAAAACGTCGCCACACAGTGGTTCTTCAGTCAACAAAGAGGAAGCTGTAAGAGAGGGAGAATGAGGTAATCAGTCCCTCAACCTGGATCGATGTGTTCAGTCCAATCTTGTAGAATGTACAGCATGGCAGAGTGGTTATATCTGTGTTTGACTTAAGCAGGCGAGGCGGATATAGTGTACCATCCACTAGCGAGTAGGTCTTTTCCAAAGGTTGAACACGTTGAGAATTCTTTGTAAGAAGTCCCATGATGCTGAGTGTCTGACAGTTGTGATGAATGGTTTGAAAACCGACAATTGAAGACTGAGACACTTATGCAAGATTCCATAGTGCATAAGTGTCTCAGTCTTCAACTGTCGTTTTCAACCATTCATCACACTGTCAGACACTGCAGCATCATGGGATCTTTTACAAAGAATTCTTCAACGTGTTCAACCTTTGCAAAGACCTACTTCGAACTGTGGATGTACCACTAGACCCGCCTCGCCTGCTTCAACACTCACTAAGTATATAGCCACGTTACGCCCTATGCTTACATTCTACAAGATTGATGGACGAACACATCGACTCCAGTTGAGGGCTGTTACCTCATTCTCCTCTCTCCTTACGCTTCCTCTTTGTATTGGACTGAAGAAGCCACTGTGTGCGAACGTTCCTGAATAAGTTCTAAGAACATAAGAACATAAGAAAGGAGAACACTGCAGGCAGCGTTGCCCTACTAGCAGTCCTTTACAATTCATCCCACTAACAACATTTGACCAACCAATTTTCAATTACCCAAAATAAGCTCTGATGTGCAAGTCCACACTCAAATCCAACCCCTCCCACTCATGTATATCCAACCTAAATTTGAACTACCAAGGTCCTAGCCCCCCCAATAACCCAACTAGTAGACTGTTCCACTTTATCAACTACCTATTTCCCAAAACCCAAAACTTTCCTATGTCCTTTTTAAATTAAACTTATCTAATTTAAACCTTACTGCGGGTCCTCTTGGGGGGATATCCTCAAGACCTTGTTAATATCCCTTTATTAATACCATTTCCACTTAATACACTTCGATAGGTCTCCCCCCAATCTTCGTTTTAACAAGTGAATGTACTTAAGAGTCTTCAATCTTTTTCATAAGAAGATTAATTCTAACAGTATTATTGTCACCTCTACACCTAATGTTTTCTAAGAAGTTTGTCATGTATATGGAGACCCTGTTTCATGTAGATCGCTACTTCATCGGTGTAGAAACTGTTAGTATTCCGCTGGTAATCGTACAAAATGCTTGTCCCACCAGTAATATATATAGACTTGAGACAGGTCACTTAAATAGGTGCCTTCCTGTAGTTAATTCCTAACACGTGGTTTGGAATCTTGACAATGTGCTATCTGGAACTTGGATAAGGGACTAAGGTTTGCAGCACGACTCACTTGCATTTATTACTGGATGGCAACTAAGGCACACTGTACAATTGTATAATAGACTGTCTGCAATCCTCCAAGCCCACACTTGCCTCTGGAAGAGGTTAGGTTTTGGTAATGTGCAACAGGTCAATCCTAGCAAGGCTCCTGTTCTCAGTCAGCTGTTCGCAAGGGTAGTAGGTTAGGTTCAGTGATCCTTCCTTTTGTGGAGAGCATTTAACACAAGCCAACTCCCGGTTTCCAGTTAGGGTACTCTTTGCCTTCCTTCTTGTGGAGAAACATTACACACAGAAACACCCCTCAATTGCTTGAAATGTCTGTGTGCGAAACATTGGTACCTGGTACAACGGTGCAAGTGTATAAGAGAAATAAAAATTCAACAAAATCCAACAAAAAACTATACCAAGAAAGGAGAACATGGTGTGGAAGGACCTCTCATTATGTAGCAGGGCTGAGATCTTGTAAAGGTCCTCTTGTCAGAGATGGCTTTTTGTAGATTCCAGCTAATTCATCAGTAATTTGTAGAAAGGTCAGCTTCCGTGGCGGTAACTGTACGAACTGCTTTCCCCTTTTAAAATAGTGCTATATTACCACAGATGAGACAGGTACAAAACTAGGAGTCAAATTCCAACTATTGTAAGGTTAATTCCATTTGCACCTAAGTGACTTTGTAAAAACTCCAGTTCCAAGCAATGTCTTATCCTGTTATCCAACCTTGGCTTCAGAGACAAAATTTTTACTTCTGATCCCTAAATATTAGGTATACTTATCGTCAGTGGGAAACCTAGAAGGGAATTATTACATGCATATCATCTTTTGTATAATAGACCTGCCAATCATTTTCGATCTCAATTGCTCTGCTTGACCCTGGAAGAACGGTTAGTTTTGAATCCTAGAAGGCTTAATCAGGTCTTTAGCTTTCTAGGGCAAGGGCTCCTTATGTCATCACTGTCAGAACGTGCCTTTGTGTAGTTCTATGAATCCTTTCTTGTCCCTCCTTGTTCGAGACATTAAACACCAGGCACTTCCAGGTTGTTAGGTTGTACTAAAGGACTCCTTCCTTGTGGACGAAACATTACAACAAGAAACACCTTAAAAACTTGTGTAGTAAATGTCTGTGGGCGAAACATTGTACCTTGGGTACACGGTGCAATCTGTAGGGAGAGAGCAAAAAAGGTACAACAAAATCCAACAAGAAATAACTATACCAAGACAGGAGAACATGGTGGGAAGGCCTCTCTACATCCACTGTAGGAGGGCTGAAGACGTTGTAGGGAAAGGTCCTCTGGTCGCGACGCGTTTTGTAGATTCCCCTAGGTTGGATAAATACATGAGTGGGAGGGGTTGGATTTGAGTGGGACTTGAACATCAGAGCTTATTTCTTGGGTAGCATTGAAAATTGGGTTGGTCAAATGTTTGTTAGTGGGATGAATTGTAAAGGACCTGCCTAGTATGGGCCAACAGGCCTGCTGCAGTGTTCCTCCTTTCTTATGTTCTTATGAAAAACACAAGGACAAAAGTGCAACTAATGTCACACTTTATGAAATGTAACTTTAGTTGCAATATGTCCTTATTTGAATTGTGATTCTTAAACATCATGAACATGTGTAGCTATTTTGTATAGGAAAGTTATCTGCAAAAAAAGGTTACTGTGATGTTACCTAATTACCTTGGTGTTTAAAATTTATTTGGAAAATTAATTAGGAGAGGATTGGATTTGATCGTTTAAAAACCGAGTAAATAGAATTCCAATTTTTCGAGAACATTGAATTTCTTTGCCAATAATTGTTAGTGAAATAGTTTGTGAATTGCTATTCAAGAGATGATTCTATTCTGTTTTTGATGGACCTTTTAAAATCACCTTACTTTGCCGTTGTTACTTAGCCTTTAATGCAGATCCTTTTTTTAATCAGAGGTCTTATTTGCTTAAGGTGCCTGCTCAAGTAATTACTTTCTCAGATGACCTGTATTTGCTCAGTGATACTTCATATGAATAGAGCTTTTTCTTATGTAGCATTAAATTAGGGTTAAATTTTTCTTTGGGATGCATTGTAATGGCCCTGCCTATAAGGAAGGTCAACGTTCTTTTTTGAGTGGGCAACAGGCCTACTGGTGTTCATCAACTTCTATGTTACTCTTTTGTGGTTCCATTGCTATAGTATTTTTCTTTTTTTTTTAAGACCATGTTCTGGCTAAATCATGAGCTAAAATCTGGATAGTTTAAATTTGTTAGTAAATCAAGAGTTGAGTTAGACTAATGCTTGCATTGTAGGTCGCTTGCCTCCTTTTACTGGATAGAGCTAACATGACTAAGAGGTCAATGCTTAGACAGAAAGTACTAGGTCTTCCTTGTGGGCCACTAGCCTGCTTACAATCCTACTATTCAAGTTAGTTTTTGCAATATTTAAAATTCAAGAGTCAAAGAGATATTGAGAAATCTTGACTAAAGTTTAGTCTTTCCTAGTAATTACCTACATTTGTGCCTGTGGTTTGAAAACAATTATCCTGCACATAGGGGATCTTTTAAAAGTTTCCCTTGGTTCCCATACAAAAGAAGGGTGGGGGAGGTAGTATACACCCTAAAATTAGATTTTCAGCCCATCTTGAAAATTACTATCCGGACGTCTGTATTGTGTTATTTTCGGGGACATAATACCCCATGTTTTTTGCAAATTTCAAGCGATCTTTGGAAGACAATGCACCCACCACTTCCGATACTTCTATTCCCTACTTGGATGAATTTAAAAACCCTGAATGTGACATTATGCAGGATTCCCATATTTGATTAAAGGTCTCAGTTTCAACTCATCTTTTACCTTGCATACAAACTGTCTGAACTCGTCCATGGCTTATTACAGCACTTCGACTACTTGTTAATATTACAAGGGACCCTCACTCGTATTACCACTTCTGCTCCCTCTGTTAGTACCACTAATATTATAGTCCTTGTCTACGGCCCACGGGCTTTTACCAAATTCCCTCCCATTTGATTGCCTATCACTAGTTGGCCTATTACCTCATTTCTCTCTCCTTCGCCCTTCCTTTTCTGGACTGAAAAGCCATAAAATTTTCCCGAATAAAGACCCATATGCTGCATAAGTGTCTCAGTCTTCAACTTGTCGGTTTTTCAAACCATTCATCACAAATGTCAGTTTGTATTCATTAATATTGATAACCGACACAAAGCTTTTAGTGACAAGATTTTCTCAATAAAGAGTCTCATTAATGACGTCTTTGAATTTTCCAAGTATTTTGCCAATAAATCTAACATTATTAGTAGAGCATTGTAGCAGGCCTAGTGGCCCACGAGAGGAAGACCTAGTCCCCTTTCTGTCTATGCCATTGACTCTACTTAGTCAGTTACAGCTCATATCCACTAAAACAAGGAGCACAGAATCTGACCTACAATCGCAAGCTATTCAGGTCTAACTCACACTCTTGTATTTATCTAACAAATTTTCAAAACTACACAGAGTTTTAGCTTCAATGTTTGATACAGCACTAAGATCATTTAAAAGAGATCTGTAAAAAAAAAGAAAAAATATACTATAGCAAAACCACAAAAGAGAAACATGAGAACTTGAGGTGGAAAAACTGCAGTAGGCCTGTTGGCCCATACTAAGAACATAAGAAAGGAAGAACAGTGCAGGAGGGCCTGTTGGCCTATACTAGGCAGGTCCTTTACAATTCACCCCAATAAGAAAACATTTGCCCAACCCAATTTTCAATGCTACATAAGAAATAAGCTCTGATGTGCTTTATGTAAGTCATCACTGAGCTAAATACAGGTCACGTCTGAGCTAAGTACAGGTCGCATCTGTGCTAAATACAGGTCCCTCAATCTAGAATAGAATCAAATCAATCTTGAATATGCACGACTTTCACAATCTATTTCACTAACAAATTATTTGCCAAATATTATTTTTTAATGCTTCTCAAAAAAAGCTTGGGTAATTCTATTTACTCGTGTTTAATAAACGATCAAATCCAATGCCTCTCCCTAATGTATTTATCCAACCTAATTTTAAACTACCCAAGGTTTTAGCGTCAACAACTCTACTATGTAGACCTTTTTTTTCCATAAATTTCCCTATTACAAACCTAGCTACAGCATTTTATGTATGTTTGTAAGAATACAGACAATATGCAAAGTAAAAGAACACATTTGCAACTAAAGTTACATTTCATAAAGTGTGACATTAGTTGCACTTTTGTCCTTGTGTTTTCATAAGAACATAAGAAAGGAGGAACACTGCAGCAGGCCTGTTGGCCCATACTAGGCAGGTCCTTTACAATTCATCCCACTAACAAACATTTGACCAACCCAATTTTCAATGCTACCCAAGAAATAAGCTCTGATGTTCAAGTCCCACTCAAATCCAACCCCTCCCACTCATGTATTTATCCAACCTAAATTTGAAACTACCCAAAGTCCTAGCCTCAATAACCCAACTAGGTAGTCTGTTCCACTCATCTACTACCCTATTTCCAAACCAATACTTTCCTATGTCCTTTCTAAATCTAAACTTATCTAATTTAAATCCATTACTGCGGGTTCTCTCTTGGAGAGATATCCTCAAGACCTTGTTAATATCCCCTTTATTAATACATAGGAACATAAGAAAGGAGGAACACTGCATCAGGCTTGTTGGCCCATACTAGGCAGGTCTTTTACAATTCATCCCACTAACAAACATTTGACCCGCCCATTTACCTATCTTTCCACTTATACAACTTCGATCAGGTCTCCCCTCAATCTTCGTCTAACAAATGAATGTAACGTAGAGTCTCAATATTTCTTCATAAGGAGATTTCTAATGTCTAATGTATTAATTTAGTCATCCTACGCTGAATGTCCTTTCTAACGAATTTATGTCCCATTCTGTAAATATAGAGAGCGCCTGGGGGGGGGCGCTGTGGTTGTTGTGTGGGGGGGGGGGGGGGATTACCCAGAATTGAGCTGCATAATCTAGGTGAGGCCTTACTAATGATGTATAAAGCTGCAGCATGACCTCTGGACTTCTGTTGCTTACACTTCTTGATATAAATCCCAGTAATCTATTTAAATCCCATTAATCTATAGTATTAACAAACTATAGTATTAACAAACTACAGTATTAACAAACTATAGTATTAGCAAACTATAGTATTAACAAACTATAGTATTAACAAACTATAGTATTAACAAACTATAGTTTGTTCAGAAAATTGGGAAGCAAATGCCAAGATCATTTTCAGTTTTACCCAAGCAATGATCTTTGATAACTGTTTCACCTGAGATGCATATCCAATTTAAATACAACCTGTCTTACTCACAAATTTATCCAACCAAAATTTGATGCTGCCCAATGTTTTCCCATCAAAAACTAGAGTGCAAAAAAAATTTCTCTAATGCACAATTCAATTTACAAACGAATACCTGACTACGTTGGGTTCTTGGGTTAGGTCCTTGGGAGACATGGACCTGTCTCACATGAACCAGTAGGCCTGCTGCAGTGTTCCTTCTTTTTTATGTTCAAACGAAGTATTTTCTATTCAGTCCGCTTCAGATTAGAACAGTTAGATCCTAGTATCTAAACCTATCTCCGCATAAGGATATTCATAAAATAAGTGAATCATCTATGATTTCCAACTTTAAATTTTATTCCTTGACTATGGAACTGAACTTCTCCAATTCAAATCAAGGGTGATGGACTGATTAACATCGTCTTCATATCTCTACTTTCCTGGCCTACTTTCTGTAGTCGACTGAAGAAGCCTACTGTGAAGGCGATACGTTTCGGAAATAAAGTTGCCTAACTGTTGCCTGTGAGTCTTTACCTACCAACCTCTCAGTATTGTTTATACCAGACACTGCAACACAATGGCATCTTAGTACAGAAAACACCTCTTGTATTTGAGTGGCTCTTGCAAATGAGTGGATAGAGTTATCATACCTTATTTTTTAGGGAGCATTGAAAATTGGATTTGGCAAATGCTTTGTTAGTGGGATGGATTGTAAAGGACCTGCCGAGTATGACCCAACAGGTCCCTGCTGCAGTGATCCTTCCTTTCTTATGTTCTTAATGTTCTTATGAAATAGGGTAGTAGATAGTGGAACAGTTTACCTAGTTGGGTTTATAGAGGCTAGGACACTGGGTAGTTTTCAAATTTAGGTTGGTAAATACATGAGTGGGATGGGTTGGATTTGAGTGGGACTTGCACATCAGAGCTTATTTCTTGGGTAGCATTGAAAATTGGGTAGGTCAAATGTTTGTTAGTGGGATGAATTGTAAAGGACCTGCCTAGTATGGGCCAACAGGCCTGCTGCAGTGTTCCCTCCTTTCTTAGTTCTATGTCAATAAAGGAAACGAATGCTAGTCTTTATTTTCTTCTTTCTTTTAAGTTCAGGTGCCTTTTGAAGTAACTGACAGTGATGATAAGTAATAGTGAATGTCTTATAACGAAGAAACTGTTACTGAAGGCTCATAGTAATTTCTTGCTTTGTTTCCAATCGGTCGTTTTTGCCAATTACTTTCAAGTTGGATTGTCAATTTCAGAGGTTTTCGTTGTCTTGGACGAGAAGAAGAGCATCATTCGAATGTCCCGAAGAAAAAGCTAAATGCTATGGAAGATTATGAAAATTTGCCTTGCAAAGATATGTACTAATTAGAAATACTCTCAAGAAAAGTTATATTTGCAGAAAAACATTGCACTTCTGTTATCGTTTTCCCAAAAAATCTTCTACTTTGGCGAAAGTCTTCGAGATGTGGCACAAACACAATTCACAATATTTATGGATCTTGATTGATACAATCTTCAGCATTCTCGATATGAAATGCAGAAACAATGATCAAATGTATCAAAGCAAGATGGTCATTTGTTGAAGACTGAGACCACTTATGCAGCATATGGGAATCTATATTCAAAACGTTTCGCCAACAGTGGCTTCTTCAGTCCAATACAAAGAGAAGGCGTAAGGAAGAGGAGGAGAATGAGGTAATCAGTCCCTCAAAACCAGGAGTCCGATGTGTTCAGTCCTTCAAACTTGTAGAATGTACGCATAGGGCCGTAGACCCCGTGGCCTTATATACTGTAGTGAGGTGACTTGAAGAGGCGAGGCGGGATCATATGGTACCATCCACTAGTCTAATTAGGTCCTTTGTCCAAAGGTTGAACAAGCGTTAAGAATTCTTTGTAAGAAGATCCCATGATGCTGGCAGTGTCTGACAGTTTGTGATAATGGTTTGAAAACCCGACAAGTTGAAGACTGAGACACTTATGCAGCATATGGGAAACTTGCATAAGTTGTCTCAGTCTTCAACTTGTCGGTTTTCAAACCATTCATCACTACTGTCAGACACTTCTGCCAGCATCATTGGATCTTCTTATCAAAGACATCTTCAACGCTTGTTCAACCTTTTGAGGACAAAGACTACTTCGACCTAGTGATGGTACCACTATGACCCGCCTCCGCTGCTTCAAGTCACCTCAACTACAGTATAAAAGCCACGTCTACGGCCCTATGCTGTACATTCTACAAAGATTTGATGGACTGACACATCGACTCCAGGTTGAGGGACTGAATTACCCATTCTCCTCCCCTCCTTACGCTTCCTCTTTGTATTGGACTGAAGAAGCACTGTGTGTGGCGAAACGTTTCCTGATAAGGATTCCCATATGCTGGCATAAGGTCTCCACTCTTCAACTTGTCCGGGTTTTCCAAACCATTCATCCAAATGTCAGTTTGTAAGTTCATTAATAATGATAACCGACACAAAGCTTTTTGACAAGAGTTTCTCAATAAAGAATCTCATTAAATGACGTCTTTGAATTTTCCAAGTATTTGCCAATTAAATCTAACCATTATTTAATTAGAGCATTGTAGCAGGACCCTAGTGGCCCACGAGAGGAAGACCCTAGTCACTTTCTGTCTAATGCCATTGACCTCTACTTAGTCAGTTTCAGCTCATATCCACTAAAACAAGGAGCACCACATCTGACCTACAATCGCAAGCTATTCAGGTCTAAAACTCAACTCTTGTATTTATCTAATCAAATTTTCAAACTACACAAGTTTTAAGCTTCAATGATGATACAGCACTAAGATAAAGATATTTAAAATAGATCTGAAAAAAAAAAAGAAAAAATAACTATTAGCAAAACCACAAAAGAGAAACAAGAGAACTTGAGTGGAACACTGCAGTAGGCCTGTTGCCGCCATACTAAGAACATAAGAAAGAAGAAACATGCAGGAGGCCTGTTGGCCATACTAGAGCAGGTCCCTTTACAATTCATCCCATAAGAAAACATGCCCAAGCCCAATTTTCAAGCTACATAAGAAATAAGCTCTATGTGCATATGTAAGTCATCACTGAGCAAAATTACAGGTCACGTCAGAGCAAAGTACAGGTCGCATCTGTGCAAATATACAGTTCCAACATTCTAGCATAGAAACAAATCATCTAATATGCAGACTTTTCCACAATTCTGAATTTCACTAACAAATTATATGCAAATATTATTTTTCATGCTTCTCCAAAAAAAGCTTGGTAATTCTATTTACTCGTGTTTTACATAAACGATCACATCCAATTGCCTCTTCCCTAATGTATTTACCAACCCTAAATTTTAAACCTACCCAAGGTTTTATGCGTCAAACAACTCTACTATGTAGACCTTTTTTTTCCCAAAATTTTCCCTATTACAAACCTAGCTACAGCATTATATTATGTTTGTAAAATACAGACCATGATGCAAGAGTAAAAGAACACATTTTCAACTAAAGTTACATTCATAAAGTGACATTAGTTGCACTTTTGTCCTGTGTTTTTCATAAGTACATAAGAAAGGAGGACCACTGCGCATGCCGTGTTGGCCCATTACTAGGCCATGTCCCTGTTACAATTCATCCCACTAACAAACATTTGTCCAACCCATTTTCAGTGCTACCCAAAGAAATATAAGCTCTGATTGTTCAAGTCCCACTCAAATCCAACCCCTCCCACTCATTATTTAGCCAACCTTAAATTTGAAAACTACCCAAAGTTCCTAGCCTAATAACCCAACTAGGTTAGTCAGTTTCCACTCATCTACTAACCCTATTTTCCAAACCAATACTTTCCAATGTCCTTTCTAAATCTAAACTTATCTAATTTAAATCCATTACTGCGGTTCTCTCTTGGAGAGATATCCTCAAGACCTTGTTAATATCCCCTTTATTAATAACATAGAACATAAAGAAAGGAGGAACACTGCATCAGGCTTGTTTGGCCATACTAGGCATAGGTCTTTTACAATTCATCCCACTATAACGAAACATTTGACCAGCCCACTATACCTATCTTCCCACCTATATCACTTCGATCAGGTCTCCCCTCATTCTTCGTCTAACAAATAAATGTAATCTAAAGTCTTCAATTTTAAATTTCCCTTCATAAGGAAGATTTCTAATGCTATGTAATAATTTAGTCATCCTACCTTAACGCTGAATGTCTTTCTAACGATTTATATGTCCATTCAGTAATATAAGCCAGAATTGTGCTACATAATCTAGGTGAGGGAGGAGGCCTTTACTAAAGATTATAAAGCTGCAGCATGACCTCTGGACTTCTGTTGCTTACACTTCCTTTGATATAAATCCCAGTAATCTATTTAAATCCCATTATTCTATATATTAACAAAACCTATAGTATTAACAAACTATCAGTATTACCAAACTATAGTATTAACAAACTATAGTATTAACAAACTATAGTAATAACAAACTAATAGTATAACAAACGATAGTATTAACAAACCAAATTACCCTATTACCAAACTAAAAGTACCAACCAATTACCCAACCCCAAAACTAACCCTATTATACCAGAGACCTTTTTTCGATATCAGCACTGTCAGGAAAATTGGGAAGCGAAATGCTCAGGATCATTTTCCAGTTTTAACCCAACAATGATCTTTGTACTGTTTCACCTGAGATGCCATATCCAATTTAAATACAACCTGTCTTACTCACAAATTTATCCAACCAAAATTTTGATGCTGCCCAATGTTTTCCCCATCAAAAACTAAGTGCAAAAAAAATTCTTCTCTTAATCTCAATTTCAATTTACAAACGAATACCTGACTACGTTGGGTTCTTGGGTTAGGTTCCCTTGGGGACATGGACCTTTTCTCACATGAACCGTAGCCTCTCAGTGTTTCCTTCTTTTTATGTTCACAAGTATTTTCTATTCTGTCGCTTCAGATTAGAGTATAGATCCTAGTATCTAAACCTATCTCCACAGGATAATTCATAAAAATAAGTGAATCATCTTGTATTGTCCAACTTTAAATATTCCTGACTAATGGAACTGAACATCTCCAACTCAAATCAAGGGTGATGGACTGATTACAATCGTCTTCAATCTCTACTGTTCCTGCCTACTTTCTGTATTCGACTGAAGAAGCCTACTGTGAAGCGATAACGTTTCGAATAAGTTGCCCTAATGTTGCCTGTGAGTCTTACCTACCAACCTCTCAGTAATGTTATACCAGACACTGCAACACAATGGCATCTAGTATCAGAAAACACCTCTGGTATTTGATTGGCTCTGCAAATGAGTGGATAGAGTTAAAGACCTATTTTTTTAGGGAGCATTGAAATATTGGATTTGGCAAATGCTTTGTAGTGGGGATGGCTTGTAAAGGACTGTGCCGAGTATGACCAACAGCCTGCAGCAGTGACCTCCTTTCTTATGTTCTTGATGTTCTATGGAAATAAGGGTAGTAGAGAGTGAAACAGTTTACCTAGTTTGGTTAATTGTGGCTAGACTTTGGGTAGTTTTCAAATTGGATTGGGTAAATACATGAGTGGGATGGGTTGGATTTGAAAGTGGGACTTGCACATCAGAGCTTATTTCTTGGTAGCATTAAAATTGGTAGTCGAAATGTTTTTTTTTTTTCTTTTTTTTTTTTTTGTTTTTTTTTTTTTTTTTTTTTTTTTTTTTTTTTTTTTTTTTTTTTTTTTTTTTTTTTTCTTTTTGTTTTTTTTTTTTTTTTTTTTTTTTTTTTTTTTATTTTTTTTTTTTTTTTTTTTTATTGTTAGTGGATTAATTGTAAAGTCACCTGCCTAGTATGGGCCACAGCCTGATGCAGTGGTTCCTCCTTTCTTAATGTTCTTATTGTTCCATTAAAGGAACGAATGCTAGTCTTATTTTCTTCTGTTAAGTCAGGTGCTTTTTGAAGTACTGTCAGGTGATGATAAGTATTAGGGTGAATGTGCTTATAATCGAAAGAACTGTTACTGAAGCTCATAGGAATTTCTATGCCTTGTTCAATCGTCCGTTGCCAAGTTCTTCAAGATGGATAGTCAATTTCAGAGGGGGTTTCGGTTGTCTTGGACGAGAAGAAGAGCATCATTTCGAATGTCGAAGAAAAAGCAAAATCTATGGAGATTATGGAATTTGCCCAGCATATATGTACTAATTAAAAAATACTCTCAAGAAAGTTAAATTGCAGAAAACAATTGCACTTCTGTTAAACGTTTTCCCAAAAATCTCTACTTTGGCAGAAAGTCCCTTCGAGATGGTGGCATAAAACACAATTCACAATATTTATGGATTCTTGATGATAACTTCAATCATTTCTCTGACATGAAATACAGAAACAAAGATCAAATGTATAAAAGCTGATGGTCAGTTTGTTGAAGACTGAGACACTTAAGCAGCATATTGGGAACTTTATTCAGGAAACGTTTCGCCACAAACAGTGGCTTCTTTCTTCAGTCCAATACAAGAGGAAGGCGTAAGGAGAGGAGGAGAAATGAGGTAAGTCCCCTCAACCTGGAGTCGATGTGGTTCAGGTCCATAATCTGTAGAATGTACAACATAGGGCCTAGACTGGCTTATATACTGTAGTGAAGGTGAATTTGAAGCAGGGCGGAGCGGGATCATAGTTGGTACCATCCACTAGTCGAAGTAGGTCTTTGTCCAAAGGTGAACAAAGCGTTGAAATTCTTTGTAAGAAATCCCATAATGCGCAGTTCTGACAGTTGTGATGAATGGTTTAAAAAACCGACAAGTTGAAGACTGAGACACTTAATGCAGCATATGGGATATCTTGCATAAGGTGTCTCAGTCTTCAACTTGTCGGTTTTTCAAACCTTCCATCACTACGTCAACACAGCAGCATCATGGGAACTTCTTACAAAGAAATTCTTCAACGCTTGTTCAACCTTTGGACAAAGACCTACTTCGACTAGTGGATGGTACCACATGATCCCGCTCCGCCTGCTTCAAGTCACCTCACTACGTATATAAGCCACGTCCCTACGGCCCTATGCTGTACATTCTACAAGATGATGGACTGAACCACATCGACTCCAGGTTGAGGGACATTACCTCATTCTCCTCCTCTCATTACGCCTTCCTCCTTTGTCTTGAACTGATGAACCACTGTGTGGCGAAACGTTTCCTGAATAAAGATTCCCATATGCTGCATAAGTGTCTCAGTCCTCCAACTGTCGTGTTTCAAACCATTCATCACAAAATGTCAGTTTGTATTCATTAATATTGATAACCCGACACAAACTTTTAGTGACAAGATTTTCTCAATCAAAGAGGTCTCATTAATGACCCGTCTTTGGGAATTTTCCAAGTATTTGCCAATAAAATCTAACATTATTAGTTGAGCATTGTACAGGCTAGTGGCCCCACGAGAGGAAGACCTAGTCACTTTCTGTCTAATGCCATTGACTTTCTACTTAGTCAGTTACAGCTCATATCCACTAAACAAGGAGCACAGAACTGACCAACCATCGCAAGCTATCCAGGTCTAACCCACACTCTGTATTTATCTAACAATTTTCAAAACTACACAGAGTTTTAGCTTCAATGATGAACAGCACTTAGATCATTTAAAAGAGATCTGTAAAAAAAAAAGGAAAAAATATAACTATAGCAAAACCACAAAAGAGAAACATGAGACAACTTGCGGTGGAACACTGCGCTAGTAGCCTGTTGGCCCATACTAAGAACAATAAGAAGGGAGAAACAGTTGCAGGAGGCCTGTTGGCCTCTACTAGGCAGGTCCTTTAACAATTCATCCCCAAAGAAAACATTTGGCCCACCCAATTTTCAATGCTAACATAAGAAATAGGCTCTGATGTGCAATATTAAGTCATCACTGAGCTAAATACAGGTCACGTCTGAGCTAAGTACAGTCGCATCTGTGCTAAATACGGTCCATCAATCTAGAATAGAATCAAATCAATCTTGAATATTGCACGGACTTTCACAATCTATTTCACTAACAAATATTTGCCAATATTATTTTCAATGCTTCTTCAAAAAAAAGCTTTGGGTAATTCTAATTACTCGTGTTTTAAGAAACGATCAATCCAATGCCTCCCACTAATGTAATATATCCAACTAAATTTTAAACTACCCAAGGTTTTAGGCGTCAACAACTCTACATGTAGACCTTTTTTTTTTCAAAAATTTCCCTATTACAAACCTAGCTACAGCAATTTTATGTATGTTTGTAAGAATACAGAACAATATGCAAAGTAAAGAACACATTTGCAACTATAAGTTACATTTCCATAAGTGTGACCCTTAGTTGCACTTTTGTCCTTGTGTTTTTCATAAGAACATAAGAAAGGAGGAACACTGCAGCAGGCCTGTTGGCCCATACTAGCAAGGTCCCTTTACAATTCATTCCACACTAACAAACATTTGACCACCCAATTTTCAATGCTACCCAAGAAATAAGCTCTGAATGTTTCAAGTCCCACTCAAATCCAACCCCCCCACTCATGTAAATTATACAACCTAAATTTGAAACTTACCAAGTCCTAGCCTCAATAACCCAACTAGGTATCTGTTCCACTCATTCTACACCCTATTTCCAAACCAATACTTTCCTATGTTCCTTCTAAAATCTAAACTATCTAATTTAAACCATTACGGGCGGTTCTCCCTCTTGGAGAGATATCCTCAAGACCTTGTTAATATCCCCTTTTATTTAATACATAGAACATAAGAAAAGGAGGAACACTGCATCAGGTTGTTGGCCCATACTAGGCAGGTCTTTTAACAATTCATCCCACTAACAAACATTTGACCAGCCCAATACCTTCTTCCACTTATACACTTCGATCATGTCTACTCTCCCCTCATTCTTTCGCTAACAAATGAATGTAACTTAAGAAGTCCTTCAATATTTCTTCATAAGGAAGATTTCTAATGCTATGTATTAATTTAGTCATCCATACCTGAATGTCTTTCTAACGAATTTAATGTCCATTCAGTAATATAGAGACCAGAATTGAGCTGCATAATCTAGTGAGGCCTTAACTAATTATGTATAAAGATGCTAGCAGCATGACCCTCTGTGACCTTCTGTTTGCTTACACTATTCTTGAATAAATCCCAGTAATCTATTTAAAATCCCATTAATCTATAGTATTAAAACAAACTATAGTATTAGACAAACTACAGTATTAAACAAAACTATAGTATTAACAAACTATAAGTATTAACAAACTATAGTTTAACAAACTATAGTATTAACAAACATAGTATTAACAAACTATAGATTAACAAACTATAGTATTAACAAACCAAATTACCCTATTACCAAAAAACTAAAGTAACCAATTACCCAACCAAACTACCCTAATTACCAGAGACCTTTCTTTTCGATATCAGCACATGTTTTCAGAAAATTGGAAGCAAATGCCAAGATCATTTTCAGTTTT
>NC_069476.1:23655749-23684760 GCF_026875155.1 Cherax quadricarinatus | reverse complement strand
TTTTTAGTTGTCAGTTTAGGTATTTCCACAATTTTTTTTTTTTTTACAAATAACCATAAAGCATCCCACCATTTTTTTCCCCCTCATTACTGTAATACAGTTAAATGCCATTTCAAAGAAGTCGAGAATCTGTGGCCCAACAAATTCACCCCCATTGTTTTTTGTTCATTGACCCTCGAGGTTTTAACCCCCGAGGTATGTAATGCTGCCGGGGAAAGGATTGTAACAATACCTGCCAGTAATAAATAAGGGTATGAACATTTTTTTTTTAAAGGGGTTTTTTGAAGTCGGGTGGCAAACCTTTTTGAGTAATGAGAATCCTCGCCGGTACCCCACTCACAAAGAAAAAAAAATACTTGGTAGCCTCGCTGCTGCATACATTAAAATAGCAGCAACTTCAATCGCCACAAAGCTGCCTTGATATCTGTTGTAGTTCATGCAGTTCAAAAGTACCTTATGTTATCATAATTTTCCTTTAAATATGTCTGCAAAAACCAAATGGAAGATGGCAAAATTTTGCAGCAAAAACAAGCAGCGTTTTTAGAAGATAATCAAGGGACGTTTTCTTTAATCGGATTATGAATAATACTCCTGTTCCACAACCATCGATGATTTGACAGGCTAAAAGGGTCCCTTCCATATGAAGCAGGGAAGAAATCTTTTTGAAGTCACGAAACGAAAGAAAACACACATGGGGAATTTCTTTTCCGCAGTCTGGACCCCAAAAGTTCGTCAGGTTTTCTCTGTGATATTCTATTTTGGGTAAGGTATTTTAAATATCATGTGCAGTTTGACACATATCAATTTATGAACATATTTGGTCTTGGTAATTAAGACTGACAAGTTTTTACAGGATCGTCATCCTTCCCCCCTTTTTCAAAAAAATTTGGGGGTTCAGAAATGGACAGTCCTGGCGTGAAAAGTTCTATTTTAGCAAGGCTTTTTTAGGATACGAACTCCCTTATTTTTCTCTTTAAATACGTCTCTTGCTGGGGTACCCAACAGAAGTAACAAATTTCTTACAGATATTTGGCTCCCCCACACTTTGGACACTAAAAAAAAAAAATTTCCCATTCCGATACAAATTGGGGGCCCCCATGGGGCCCCAACATGGGGCCCCCTTGGGGGCCCCGCTCTTTTTCGATCTCCAAATTTTACCCAACAATTTGGTGATAGACTTTCTTAATCACAGAGTTATAATACTTTTTCGAGGGAAAAAGCCAGTTGTGCAAAATAAGTTATCCCGACATAAAAGTTTGCAGACATATACTGTTGTGCGACAAATATGTTAAAAACAGTTAAGGGGCAGCTTTTTTTAAATTTAACTGAAAAAGTAAACATCCAAAACAAATATTAAAAATGAGTTTACAGGCGAGCCTGCATGACACGACGACAGGCGAGCACTGCATACTTACATGCAGGGGAGCACTGCTGACTTTCGACGACAGGGGACCTGATGACTTACGAATGCAGGCGAGCACTGCATACTTACGACTGACAGGGAGACTGCATGACTTTTCGACGACAGGCGACACCATGACTTACGACGACAGGCGGCACTGCATATTACGACTGACAGGCGAGACGCAGACTTACGACTGACAGGGGAGCACTGCATGACTTACGATGACAGGGGAGCACTGCATGATTTACGATGACAGGGGAGCACTGCATGACTTACACTGACAGGCGAGCACTGCGCTTACGACTGCAGGCGAGCACTGCATGACTTACACTGCACGACAGCATGACTTACCTACAGGGGAGACTGCGACTTCGATGACAGGCGAGCACTGCTACTTACGACTGACAGGGGAGCACGATGACCGACTAAGGCAGACTGCATGACTTTTATGACAGGCGAGCACTGCTGACTTACGAAGAAGGGAGCACGCAGACTTACGACTGTCAGGCGGCACTGCATGACTTACGACTGACAGGCGAGCACTGCAGGACTTAGGGATTTGACTTAAAAACAAAACGGTCCCTAAACAAAGTAATTTTCACAATTGGGGGGTCCAGTCGGGCAAAAACTGTCCCCATCAGCACCTCCATAAAAATAAACGAAATTTAAAAAAAAAACCACGCTGCGATGAAAAACCTAGAAATTTCAAGCTTTTTTTTAAATCTCACACAACGTGAAATTTTTTAAAAATTCACAAATGTGTGATTATATTTCCCAAACCTGCCCCCCACATAAAGGGGAAACCCCCAAACCTGCCTTCCCCATCAAGGGAAACCCCAAAACCTGTTTCCACATAAAGGGAAAACCCCAAACCCTCCCTTTCCCCACATCAAGGGAACCCAAACCTGCCTTCCCACATAAAGGGTAGCACCAACCTGCCCCCCAAATAAAGGGGAAAACCCCAACCTCCCCTTCCCCAAATAAAGGGAAAACCCCCCAACATCCCTTCCCACCATAAAGGGTAACACCCAAACCCTGCCTTCCCAATCAAGGGGAAAAAAACACCCCCCTGCCTCCCCTTCAAGAGAAAACACCCCCTCCCTTAAAACATCAAGGGGTAACAAAAAACCTGCCTTCCCACATAAAGGGTAACCCCCCAACCTCCCTTTCCCCCACATAAAGGGGGAAAACCCCAACCTGCCTTCCCCATCAAGGGAAACCCCAAACCCTTCCTTCCCCCCCCAAAGGGTAACACCAACCTGCCTTCCCACATCAAGGGTAACACCAACCTGCCTTCCCACATCAAGGGTAACAAACCTCCCCCCCCACAAAAGGGGTTTAAAAACCAACCTGCCTTTCCCATAAAGGGGGTTAGCCCCAACCGGGTTTCCCCCAAAAAAAAGGGGTAACCCAACCTGCCTTCCCACAATAAAGGGGGGTAACCCAAAACCCCCTTTTCCCACCAAGGGTAACACCAACCCCCTTTCCCCAACATAAAGGGTAACACCAACCTCCTTTCCACATCAAGGGTAAAAAACCTGTTTCCCCAAAATAAAAGGGGTAACCCCCAACCTCCCTTTCCCCCAACTTAAGGGGTAAAAACCAAAACCGGGCCTTCCAATCAAGGGAAACCACCAACCTCCCTTCCCCCATAAAGGGGAAACCCACCAACCTCCCTTCCCACCCAAGAGTAACACCAACCCCCTTTCCCCACATAAAGGGGTAACAAAAACCCTTTCCCCTTCCACATAAAGGGAAAACACCAACCCCCTTCCCACATAAAGGGTAACCCCAAACCCTTTCCCTTTTTCCACATCAAGGGTAACCCCAAACCTGCCTTCCCAAAAAAAAGGGTAACCCCAAACCCTGCCTTCCCCATAAAAGGGTAAACCCCAACCCCCTTTTCCCAAATCAAGGGTAACCCCAACCCTCCCTCCCCACACCCAAGGGGGTAAAAACCAATTTCCCCCTTCCCACATCAAGGGAAGCCCCCAACCCCTCCCTTCCCACATCAAGGGAAAACCCAACCTGCCTTCCCAAATAAGGGTAACACCAACCCCCTTTCCCCAACATAAAGGGGTAACACCAACCCCCTTTTCCCCTTTAAAGGGGTAAACCCCAAACCCTCCCTTTTCTCCCATAAAGGGGGTAACAAAAACCCTGCCTTCCCAATAAAGGGTAACCCCAACCTCCCTTTCCCACATAAAGGGGTAACCCCCAAAACCTTTCCTTTCCCAAAATAAAGGGGGTAAAAAACCAACCTTCCCACATCAAGGGTAACACCAACCTCCCCCCCCACATCAAAGGGGGTAAAAACCAACCGGGCCTTTCCCCCACATAAAGGGGTAGCCCCAAACCCTGCCTTCCCCATAAAAAAGTAACCCCAAACCTGCCCCCCCCATATAAAGGGGTTTAACCCCCAAACCTCCCTTTCCCACTTAAGGGAAAACACCAACCTGCCCCCCACATCAAGGGAAAACCCCAAACCCTTTCCCTTTCCCACATCAAGGGTTAACCCAACCTCCCTTTCCCCACACAAGGGTAACCCCAAACCCTCCCTTCCCCACATCAAGGGTAACACCAACCGCCTTCCCACATCAAGGGTAACCCCAACCTGTTTTTCCCCAACATAAAGGGGTAACACCCCCCTGCCCCCCCCACTCAAGAGAAACCACCAACCTCCCTTTCCCCAAAATAAAGGGGTAACAAAAAAACCTGCCCCCCCAAAATAAAGGGAAACACCAACCCTCCCTTTCCCCCAAAATAAAGGGTTTAAACCCCAAAAACCTTTGCCTTCCCACATAAAGGGAAACCCCCAAAACCTCCCTTTCCCCACATCAAGGGTAACCCCAACCCTTTCTTCCCAATAAAGGGGTAAAAACCAACCGGGCCTTCCACATAAAGGGGTAACAAAAACCCTCCCTCCCCACATAAAGGGGTAAAAAACCACCTGCCTTCCCACATCAAGGGAAAGCCCCAAAACCTCCCTTCCCAAAACAAGGGAAACCCCAACCCTGCCCCCAAAACATCAAGGGTAACCCCAACCTCCCTTCCCCACATAAAAGGTTTAACACCAACCTCCTTCCCACAAAAAGGGGTAAAAACCAAACCTCCTTTCCCCATAAAGGGTAACCCAACCTCCCTTTCCCCAAAACCAAGGGAAACCCCACAACCTGCCTTCCCAAACATCAAGGGTAACCCCAACCTCCCTTCCCACTTAAAGGGTAACCCCAACCCTCCCTTCCCACATAAAGGGTAACCCAAACCTACCTTCCCCCATCAAGGGTAAAAACCAAAACCTCCCTTCCCCAAACATAAAGGGGTAACCCCAAACCCGGGCCTTCCCACATCAAGGGAAACCCCAAACCCCCCCTTTCCCACTTTAAAGGGTAACCCCAACCCTCCTTCCCCACTTCAAGGGTAACAAAAAACCTCCCTTTCCCCATGAAGGGTAAAAACCAACCTGCCCCCCCACATCGGGGAAAACCCCAAACCCTGCCTTCCCCATAAAGGGGAAACCCCCAAAACCTTTCCCTTCCCCCCATCAAGGGGTAAAAACCAACCTCCCTTTCCCACATCAAGGGTAACCCCCCACCTCCCTTCCCCCACACCCAAGGGTAACCCCAAACCCATCCCTTCCCACATAAAGGGGTAAACCCCAAACCTGCCCCCCACACCCAAGGGGTAAAAACCAACCCTTTCCTTCCCACATAAAGGGGTAACAAAAACCCTGCCTTCCAATGAAGGGGGTAACACCAACACTCCCCTTCCCCACACCCAAGGGTAAACCCCAAAACCTCCTTCCACATAAGGGAAAACCCCAACCTCCCTTTCCCACATAAGGGTAACCCCCAACCTGCCTCCCACATCAAGGTAACCCCAAAACCTCCCTTTCCACATAAGGGTAACCCCAAACCCTTTGCCTTCCACATAAAGGGGTTTACCCCCAAAACCGGGGCCCTTTCCCCACAAAAGGGTAGCCCCAAACCCTGCCTTCCCACATCAAGGGAAAACACCAACCTGCCTTCCCACATCAAGGGTAACACCAACCTCCCTTCCCACATAAAGGGTAACACCAACCGGGCCTTCCCAAAAGGGGGTTTTAAAAAAAACCAAAAACCTGCCTTCCCCCATCAAGGGTAGCCCCCAACCCCTCCTTTCCCACACAAGGGTAAACCAACCTGCCTTCCCACCGGGGGTAACCCCAAAACCTCCCTTTCCCCCACATCAAGGGTAAAAACCAACCTCCCTTCCCACATCAAAGGGTAACCCCAACCCCCTTTCCCCCATAAAGGGAAAAAACCAACCTCCCTTTTCCCACATCAAGGGAAACAGAAACCTCCTTCGCACATAAAGGGGTAAAAAGAAACCCTTTTCCCCCCATCAAGGGTAACACCAACCTGCCTTCCCCATAAAGGGTAACCCCAAACCCTGCCTTCCCACACCCAAGGGAAACCCCCCAACCTCCCTTCCCACTTTAAAGGGTAAACACCAACCCCCTTCCCACATCAAGGGAAACACCAACCCCCTTCCCCCACAAGGGTAACACCAACCTGCCTTCCCCCCTAAAGGGGAAACACCAACCTGCCTTCCCCCACATAAAGGGGTTTAACCCCAAACCCTCCTTCCCACTTTCCGGGTAACCCCAAACCCCCTGCCTTCCCAATAAAGGGTAACCCCAAACCTCCCTTCCCACATAAAAAGGGGGTAGCCCCAAAACCCCCTTCCCCATCAAGGGAAAACCCCAAAACCCCCTTCCCACAAAAGGGGGAAACACCAACCTTTTTTCCCACTTTTAAAAAAAAGGGGAAACCCCAAACCCTCCCTTTTTCCCACATCAAGGGAAAAACCAAACCTCCCTTTCCCACATCAAGGGAAAAACCCAAACCCTTTGCCTTCCCACATCAAGGGTAACAGAAAACCTCCCTTCGCCATCAAGGGTAACAAAAACCCTTCCTTCCCACTTAAGGGTGCCCCAAACCCCTCCTTCCCACACCCTTGGAAACACCAACCGCCTTCCCACATAAGGGGAAAACCAAACCTCCCTTTTCCCCACAAAAAGGGGGTAAAAACCAAAACCTGCCTTCCCACCAAAAGGTAACACCAACCTGCCTTCCCACTTTGGGGTAAAAAAAAACCCTGCCTTCCCACATAAAGGGGAAACACCAACCTGCCTTCCCACACCCAAGGGGGGAAAAACCCCAAACCTCCCTTTCCCACATAAAGGGGTAACACCAACCCCCTTTCCCCACACCCAAGGGAAACACCAACCGCCTTCCCCCATAAAGGGGTAACACAAACCTCCCTTTTCCCCCACATCAAGGGTAACCCAAGGGGGCCTTTCCCCACATAAAGGGGTTAACCCCCAACCTGCCTTCCCCTAAAGGGTAACCCCAAAACCTCCCTTCCCCACATAAAGGGAAAACACCAACCCTCCCTTTCCCCACATCAAGGGTAACAAAAACCCTGCCTTCCCACTTTAAGGGTAACCCAACCTGCCTTCCCACATCAAGGGAAACCCCCCAACCTGCCTTCCACACCCAAGGGTAACAGAAACCTCCCCTTCCCAAAAAGGGGTAACAAGAAACCCCGACCTCAGTAATTTTTTTTACATTTTGAAATTTTTCTCTATAAAAAAATGGCAAATTTTTTAATTTCCCGGTTTTTTGGCTGTAAATCAGGGTTAACAACACAAAAAACATTGTAATCCCCCCAGGGAAATCGAAAAATGACAAATTCCCAAACCCAAAGCAACCCCCGGGGTTGGGCCTGAACCCGCGGTAAAAGGGGGTGAAAAAAACTCCAACCGACTAGTTAGTCATTTTGGGCCAGCCTTTCCCATGGAAACGTGGTAGGGTTTTAAAAATTGGGGTTTGTTATAAGAAATTTGATTCTCTTCTTCTAAATCCTTTTTTGGTTAATTAGGTCACTCTGATTAGTTTTTTTAAAATTAGTCATTTCAAGGGAAAAGTTTTTGATCCAAAAAAATGAAAGTTTTATCTAGGGTTTTGGGATTAAAAGAGTTTAAATAAAGTGTCGAGTGTTTAAATAAGTGTTCAGAGCGTCTAAAAACATGGCAAAGTTTTTTTAAAAAACATGTTATTTTAAGTAGTTTAATATGTTTTTGTGCCCCCCATACCCACCTGTGGGCGGTGTAAAAAGATTAAGAGGTACATAATTGGTCCAGGGATTGGGACTCCAAAGTTTTTATAGCTGGGGGAAAAATTTCAGAGGTAATGAAAAACACAATTAAAAGGGAATGAACTCAACAATTTTAATGTTAAAGAAATCCCCGGGAGGTGGGCCCCAAAACTGACAAGTTACAAAGGATTTACAGATTACAGAGGTATGTAATGGGTCCGGGGCTGGGGCCCCTTTGTTTGATAGCTGAATGGGCAAAGGTAAAGAACTCAAAGTTACAAAGGGAAAGAATCCTGAAAATGGTTTCTTACGTTTATACATGGCTACAAACAGAACAAATTTTGAGTCTGAGCAATTCCACTTCCAACCCGGCACAACGAATGACTTTTTGGTACAAATATTTATTTTTGAGTACACACACACCCAAAAACAGACACCACACACCACACAACACACACCCACAACACCACACCACCAAAACACAACCCCAAAACACACACACCACACACACAAAAGACACACACACAAACCCACACACACACACACAACAAAAAACCACACACACACCCATACACAGACTCACACACCACACACCAACCACACACACACAACACACACACAACACACAACACACCCCACCCCACACCCCACAAACACACACAAACACACACCCACAAAACAAACACAAACACAAACACACACACCACACACACACACACAACACACACCCACACACACCAAACACACACACCACACACACACGGGGCCCCCGGAGCTGTGTATCGACCCCTGCAACCACAATTTGGGGAGTACACACGCAAAGGAGCTTGGGGTCGACCCTGAAAACCCCAATTGGTGATACACACAAATACACAAACCAAAAAACCAAACACACACACAAACACAAAACACACAAAACAACACAGAGTACAGTAAGTGGAAAAAGTTTGGGAAAGGGTGAGTGGGGCAGGATCCATACATAGCTTTAAGCAGAGGTACGAAAAGCTCACGGCTCAGGGAGATGCCTATAGCGTCATGAAGAGGCGGGGGGGGCCGGCTGCATAGTAACACTAATACTTGGCAGTGTGTACCTGCAGGTAACAATACTTGCAGCGGGTACTGCATGTAACAATAATTGCAGTGTGTACCTGCATGAAACAATACTTGCAGCGGGTACCTGCATGTACAATACTGCAGTGCTTGTACCTGCATGTAACAATACTTGCAGTCAAATAGACAGGCTCCTATTGTTTCAACGCATATAAAGATTCATTAATTGTTTCCTATCATAGATATTCTACAAGGATGTTCGCATTCGCTATTGGCGCCGTGCGGACGTGCTGCGCCAGTAGCTCCTGATTGAGTTGGCTTTTGCGCAGTGTTGACGTGTACTTAGCTCTGATGAAGGACTGTTTGGACGCGCTCTCTAAGAAATTGAAGCAAGATGCCCTCATCGAGCAACTTTACCAACAGCTTAAGGCAAGAATTGAGGTGGCGGAAGATGGAGATTCGGCAGAATGACGAGGAAAAACAAGAAGATTCGTAGTAGTCTCCGGTTTGAGTCCTTCAGGTCAAGAAGGGAACCTCCTCAGAAACTGGTCAGTGGTGGACAGCAGGGAACGAAGTTGCGATCAAGAAGGACGAATGTAAAGGTAGAAAACGTGAAGAGAAAGGAGACTGCCGTGGAAACTGTTGTGGAAACATCTAATACATTCTCAGTGCTACCCCAACGAATGTGAGTCGGATACTGGGGAAAACTCATCACGAAGAACGACACCAAGGAAGGTAAGAATATTGTTGTTGTTGGGGACGATAGCTTTGTTAGGTATATGGAATAAGGGCATTCTGCTTGAAGGGAAAGGAGTAGGAGACTGAGAGTTTGGCTTTCCTGGGTGCTGGGATGGGAGGATATTGTTAGCCGTATGGAAAGATGACATTCCATGAGAGGTAATGGGAGCAATCTATTATCTGTATCAGTGCTGGAGGCAACGATGTTGGAGGGCCCCCCAGGACGTAGGGTGAGACTGATAGCAGGTATAGGATCAGCAATTAGAAATAATTAGGAAGTAAGGGTGGGAAACACTGTAATATGGGTGGTATTTGGCCAAGGGAGAGGAGTTGGAAATGAAATGGTGTCCAGGGCATTACGGTGTCAATTGCTGGCTGGACAATTTCTGTAGGAAAAGGCGGGGTCCCGGTAAATTCATTGTCAACTGGGGCCTCCTATGCAGAAATGACATTGTATGCCAAGGGATGGTGTTCACTTATCTAGGTCTGGGTGCGTCAGCACTGCAACTGTAGTGGAGGGAGCAGTTAGGAACTTTAAACTAGGAATAGATAGTGGTATGGGTTTGGAGGAAAAATCAGTGTTCTAGGGGACAGGGAACTAGTAATAAGGCAGAACGAGGTAGATATTGAAAGCCAGGGAATTTGGGGATAAGGACAGTAATTGGTTAGTAGGGAAAACAGAAATGAGCAGGAAGGCGGTAAAGAGAAAAGGAGAGTCCTTTCATGGTTTATTATTCTAATTGCCGTAGTCCTAGGAATAAGATGACTAGTGAGATTAGTTGCTAGTGCAGGTAACATGATGTATTTGCCCTAAATGAGACGGTGGTTTAATTAAAAAAGTCGGGACATGCCTGGCGGAATGTTCATATTTCAGGGGTTTCAAATTGTTACACTCCAAATTGATAGAAGTATCGGGAAGGGGGGTGGTGGGGTTGTGGGGGGGGGGGGGGCATTGTATGTTCGAGATCGCTTTGAACTGTTGTTAAAACGGGTATTAAGTCTGAAGTAAACATACAGAGTCTGTATGGATAGAATTTTCAGAGGGGTATGAAAAACTGATTGCTGCACCACGTGGATTGGTGAACAGAGCCATCAACGTAAATAATTTGCGAGAGCTGTGTGTTGTGTGACTAAGTTATCATACAAGCTTAAGGAATCAGTTTGGCCTTCAAGGCCCCCCCCCCCCCCCCCCCCCCCCGCAGTTTTGGTTGTGATTTAAGAAGTATTTTGGTGGGAAAAAATGAATCATGTATCTGATTCATGCGGAGGGTCAGTTCCAGCTTTTTAATCCATCTGGAGGAGTGCTCGCCAGTGCCTGAGGAAAGTTTAAGGGACTTCTGTGAAGGGGTTTGAATGGGCTGCCTGAGCATATTACCCCCAATTAGGATTATTTCTTTCAGTAACACCTATCTCTGATTACTTGGAATATCAAGTTCTTTTTGATATTTAAAATTTGCGCAGTACGAGGGGCATCCTAAATTGATCCTCCATTGCTTCGTTCTGCAGTTTTTCCAGCCCTCCAAGCTTCCAGTCAGACACAGAGCAAGTAGTGGGCGCACGGGGGGGGGGGGGGCACTATCAACCATGATCTAATAAATAGCAAGATACATCATTTTCACAATTTTAACATTGCACCATACCTGGGTGAAACCCAGCCGGACACTCTAAGTGCTCTTAGTCTTTCTTTGTATTGGCGACAAAGTCTCGTTACAACGGTCCAAGTAGTGGAATCTCAAAGCCTAGATATCAACCCAGGTCCTGAACGACGGCTAGTTCATGATTAAGAATGTTTTGGGTGTTGGGAATCAGGTGGCAAGTGAATCCTAATTATCAACGCCAAAACTATCAAATAACTGATGGGGCTGATTAGCTAGCATTAAGTAAGGCATTAATCTGAATATACAATAGTGTGGGGGACCTGAGCACAACTCCCTGTGGGTTCCTAATTCAATGTCTTTAGTTACACTCTATGTCCCTGAAACAAACAGACGACTTTCTGTTGGGACAAGTAGATTTAATCCAGCGGAAGAAGCCATCCTCCAAAATCCTTCTGGCAAGTTCATAATGATTAAATGTCGGTTGGCTTCATCGAAGCGGGGGTTTTAAGGTCAGGAAGGTAGTATTTGGGTGTCAGGTGTGGCAGGGTGAGAAGGTGGCTATGCATTGTGCACAATCCTCCATTGCATGAACATGGCAACGGGGGACGACAACGAATTGTTTGGTTTGTACATGAGACGAATTAAGAATCATTCTCTCAATGTTTTACACAAGCGCGGTAGTAAGAGATACTTGGGCGAAATGCATTTTGTTGTTTGGGCTTAGGGAATTGTGAATGATGAGGCTGGTGGTCCATGATTGATGGAGCTCTCCCAGATTACTTAGTTCATTTTAGATTAATTCAGTAATGGATAACATGGTACCCGACACAGCAATCTGAGTATGTTGAAAGTAATACCATTCCTCACCAGGCTACGTGGAAGTTGCCTTGTTAGTGCTGCATCAAGTTCATAATTAGTGTAAGGAATGTTGCATGTCATTTCCTTGTTGAGCATTAAAGCAACAAGTCTCTCCTTTGCATACCCCCCTCATATTGCTAATTTAATTTCGCATGTGTGGCACTGGGCAAGATTGTCATAGCTAGATGTACCAGCCCATGCACTAACTAAACTCATTCGCTCTATGTAAGGGATGAGGGTGGCGCGAACTGTTACCCTTAATTCTAGTTAGTCCCTCCATGCCCGGCTAAGTGGGGTGTGAGCATTAAGACCTTCGGACAAATTTTCCCCAGTTGTTTTGCCGCAGTTACTGTCATACGTCTTGGCAGCAGCAAGGGGCAGTTTGGAGAGGCTCAGCATTTTCAGCGGGCTCGATGTTGTCTATAGGCTAGGCCTAGTCTGCGAGCAGTACGTTTCAGTGTACAAAGTTTAGAATCATTGTAATAAGTATGGTTTTGAAGGAGGTATGATTATTATGGAAGTTTGTTGGGTTTTAGAGTACCAAAGAGGTTTCGTGGCGGCTCTAAGTTAGTTCTGATATGCTACAAGGGTCATTGTTAAATGTCTCAACAGAGGAACATTCATAGGAATTATACCAGTCAGTTACATGTGCAACAAAGTCACCATGATGATCTGTGGGAACATTAAAGCGTTTCCTCTTGCATATCCAAAGTCACCATGATGATCTGTGGGAACATTAAAGCGTTTCCTCTTGCATATCCAAAGTCACCATGATGATCTATGGGAACATTAAAGCGTTTCCTCTTGCATATCCTACCAGGAAGGATCGTATTACCTATATTAGTGGGTTATCATAGGGAAATGATCAGACGCCTATATCTGTTAATGGAAAGACTCACAGCTGGCAGAAGTATGGTTAAAGTCCAGACACAGGTGATCAAGGACGGCCTCCATAGATATGTGTGGGTTCAAGGTCACCTACAATATCGCACATTATCATGACTTTTAAGAGATTGACTAACAGTTGATACCATTACTGATTACCAAAAAATGTGGCGTTTCCAATGCTTTTGTGTCTTCGGCATTATAATCGCCAATAATAAGAGTAGGTTCAGGACTGAAGCACAAGTTGGGAAGCTCCAAGTAATTAAGGACTTATCAGCAGGAGCATACAAGTTAAATATGTTTGAGAGCAGAGTTCCCAATATAAATCCTACACACCGGTGGTATGAAGCCCTCTCGTTTTTACTTTCTGTGCAAGAGTTGATGAGGAAGTGATTTTTTAATAATAGACACTCAAGAGTTAGTAGATTTGAGGTATATGCAAACAAATGATGGTAATTTAGGGGGTTCGGATTTATCTGGGACGGTTGCACTATTGTAGACACACACATCAATGGGTTCAGTGTTACTTTATGATGAAGGTCAGGGAAGTAACCAACTCCCTCCTACACTAATCTTTTCTAAGTGATTCTACTATTCCAGCCTTATATAGAAAGCTATACAGTTTTGTTCCATTTTTGTAGTTTTGGGATCTTGTTGAGTTTCTCAGCATAATGAAAAAAAAAATTCATTTAAATAGCAGACCTTATCAGTGTCAAAGTGTTTACCCTGCGTCCAGAGTTTTTTAAGTGCACTTCCAGTTGTAAGGCCTGTGGGAGTCCTTGTTTACACAGAGCACTGACGATGTTCAAGTGTGATGTATGATAGGTGGCAACCACCACTCACATTCCTCCTCCATACATTACACGAACACTACAGCTGTCTCACCATCGCCACTTACCAACATTGTGTTCATTAATTTATCAACAGTCATTGTATTCAACAATAATGTCAATGTGGTTAAACTTCATCACACTCAGACCACCACTTATAATACGCTCATCACTAACATCATAGACCAACCATTGCTTTCATTATGATGCTCACTGTAGTTTTACAAAGTATTGTATTCGTCATAACTGCAATTAAGGGACTACACCATCTACCACCACCACCTTGTTCGCAGCTTAACTAGCTTGACAAAATTGTGGACCACTATTGTTATGGTACACTCTTACACATCTTTCTTGTGTTGCTCAAGTTGTTGTTTCAGGAGAAAAATTGTTGTTTCCCAGTATCCTTATGCGGACATCAGCGTTGTATACCACACGAGCAAGACTTGAAACATCTGGTAGACGTGAAGTCCGGTTCAGCTGGAGCTCGTTGGTTGATGTCTGCTGACTCAGCTAAGGGGCTGTGTATTGAACTGCCGACGTGATGGAGGTCTGTGACGTGCTCCCCAGGTGAACGGTGCTCAACCCATTGTCTTGAGGGCAGGCATGAGCCACTGTTACTAGTATTCAGACTCGAAATACCTGGTGCGTCCTGGGGGGGGGGTCATTAATGAGGGGTACCAGGGTGAGGTGCGGTTGGCTGCGAAGTTGGCAGCCCTCCACACTGCTGTCAGCATGGCTGCTGTAACTCCTGAGGTCTTACAATTGGATACACTTATTTGCAACAGTCTGTTGATGTTTGATTAAAAAATATCATAACCACCGTTCAGAAGGTATTGAGCATTGGCACACACTGCACACCAGTGTGATCAGCTGGGCATTTCTGGCAATGTGGCCCCGCGCTTGGACACTTTAACTAGACGCTGAGGAGCGTCTGTACAATGCGTGTAACACCAAATAGAGTTCTGTTGAGGGGCTGCACGGGAGTGTATATAGCGTGGCATTCCCTGGCAGTCCCACTCAGCTAATATCAGACCGTTGGAAAGTCAACGAGGCTTGCAACTTGCTCTGACGCCAGATATTGAGGATTCAAGTCTTGTTGACGTATGTTTTTGCTTAGATGACAATAAGCACTTTAGGTGCCTTGGGGGGGCAGCTCGGAGTTTGATTATGGCATAATTCGAGAGTGAGAAGTTTGTCTATAACAGGTGAATCATTATGCAACAAATACGTAGTTATCCATCATCGTGGAGAAACTTGACGTTTTCTCATGATTATATTAAAATGCTTCGAAAAAACCAGTTACACTTGGTCTCATTGACATGTTGTTTAGGAAATCTAACCTGACAGCTTTGGGAGGGTGTGCGCCCCACTGTATTGCTTGCAGCAAGCTTTCTCGGTAGCCTCGTTCCTTTTTCCGGGCCTGTTACTAAAATATGTTTCAAATCTGCCTTAACCATATCTACGTCAAACACCTCAGCTATACTCATAGCTGACTGGAGTTTCACATGGCGATGGGTTAAGGATACCGAGTGAATAGAAGGCACTAGGAAGGGATAATCACCCCTCCCCGGGGCTAGACACAGGCAAATGGGTGTAGTGGTCTGCGGGTCGCAGCTGTTATTTTCAAGGTCATTCACCTGGCCACAGTCATCTTCTGAGAGTTACCAACACTGCCACTACTCGTTAAATTATTCCAAACCCGCAGCATTAAAACACAGCTAGCACACGTGAATTGGAATGACAGACAAATTTTCACTCTGCGGACAAACAAATCAGCACAAAAAACTTGCTAAGTTTATAGATGAACCTTGGACATGTTACAGTTTAAAAAGCCGTCTCAAAGGAGTTACCAGGACTGCAATGCTCATTAAAATGTTCTTAAACCACTCTAGTTTTGTTCCAACTATGCAGCATTACTCCAGAAAAAAACTCAGTGCATAGAAGAATAACAGGTACAATCTTACTCAGTTAGAGATATAACACATTTTGTACAAGTGGTACAGGCGGATTTCATCTGGCAGGCCTCAGTTCAGGTATGGATCACAACTCACGCAGATATGGGAGATTCGTCCGTATTTGTCAGGTAGGCAGAGGCGACTAAGCTGTGCGAGAACTCAGATATTGAGTACCATCGGAAGCAGCTAAATACGCCTCTACACTACACGTGATAGAGGCGACGGCTGAGTTTAAATGTGAGGAAGAGCGCGTAGCTGATGAGGGGCAACAGAGGCATCAAACGGAACGCTATTTCCAGTGTTACACTAAGTTTATCACGAGTCACAACTCACTCAAACCAGTGTTCAGGTGTTTTAATACTACTCTCAGGGACGGTTCTTTCCTGTTTATATCGAGAACACCACAATGGGATTTTGTTGCGACTCAAATCGTCCTCCTTTAAGGACAATAGTAAAACCAGGGCTCTATACTAATTTAAATTCAGTTTGATATTTATTTGTTTAAAGGTTTCAGAAAAAAAATTAGTATCTGTTAAACGCCTAACAAATAACAGGTGGTAAGGTTTACTTTGTTAGTTGTTCAGAAGACTATGATAACCAAAAAACTTTTTTTTTACAAAATTCGCAAAATTTATGTCGTAAATTTTGTCGAAAGTTTGTAATGACTAGAAGAGCCATTCTTCCAGCAGTTCTAATTATATTACCCATGTATTTATATTACCCACATTATTAAATTGGCAAGTTGGTAGGTAAAGAGCCCAAAGTCATCTGACCAGACTCAAAGTCCATCTGACAGACACAAAGTCATGCATGACCAGGGACTCATAGTCCATCTGACAGGACACAAAGTCCAGCTGACCAGCACAAAGTCCAGCTGACCAGCACTTCAAAGTCCATTTTGGGGGGACCAGACACCCAAAGTCAGCTGACCAGACACAAAAGTCCAGCTGACCAGACTCAAGTCCTCTGACAGACACAAAGTCCAGGATGACAGACACAAAGTCCCATCTGACCAGACACAAAGTGCATCTGACCAGACACAAAGTCCATCTGACGACTCAAGTCATCTGACCGACACAAAGTCCATCTGACAAGACACAAAGTCCATCTGACCAGACACAAAGCTCCATCTACAGACACAATAGTCCATCTGACCAGACACAAAGTCCATCTGACCAGACACAAGTCCATTGACCAGACCACAAATCCATCAGACCGCACAAAGGTCCATATGACCAGACCACAAAGGTCAATCTGGACTGACACAAGTCCATCTGACCAGGATCAAAGTCCATCTGACACAGACAATTGTCCAACTGACAGACTCGGCCTCTAAGATACACCAGAGATAAAGTTGGAAAGGACAATAAGAGAAGACATTCATTGGTTCTTAAACAGAAAATCATGTCCAAAGTGTGAAAATGTGAACCTTTCAAGGAACAAAACACTTGTACTAAATTGTTCAAATAAGGCACATTACCTGACTGGAACTAATACACAAATAGGACCGAAACGTCGTCGTCAACTCCTCTTATCTATGTGCGGGTTATTTGTGCATGTTTAAAATTTGAAGCTGACATAAGAGAGCGTTATCTCAGGACATGGTTTCACTTTTAACTTTTTTTTCTGCAGTGTTTCCAGGTAGACAGTGAGTTAGTGCAGGAATCATTCTTCTCATCAGCAGCATCGTGTAAAGTTGTGAGGTGTTCCCATGAAACATTCTCACATTGTTAACTGGAAATCATTCATTCTCAATCTGTTTACCAATAATGACTCAATAACAAGATCAACTTTCCATCGAGAAAACCATCAGAAAAAATGTGGGGGGGCTTAAGAATTTGAAGGTGTTCAAAAGAGGACGACCTTCAGTTACATCAGGAAGTCTCTTGATTCCAATGTTTCTACACTTGCTATTACTTGGCAAATTTGTACCTACGTAGGGCTAAACCTTTAAAGGACTATCTTCCTCATAATGTCGCAAAACCATTTAGATGAGGGATATATGAAAGTTTAAAACCCGTCAGAAGAAGCTTTCTCAATACACAGATAAACCGCACATAGAAGAGAGGGAGACTTACGACGACGTTTCGGTCGTTTCTTGTTCTCCCTCTGTGGGCACCTCCCCAGCTCCTTGCAGTGCTCCCCTTTCTTTGTATTTGACTGGCTCCTCCTCCTTACTTCCCCATTATTTCTTCCTTCCTTCTCCGCCATTACTACTACCACTTCTACCACTACTACCATTACTACTACTACTACTACTACCACTACTACTAATACTACTACTACCACTACCTCTTCCTGTTCTATATATAACAGTCCTGCTCTACTTCTCGAGTGTGACTTGTAATGGTCCAAGTCGGACCGAAACGTCGTCGTAAGCTCCTCTCTTCTATGTGCGGGTTATTTGTGTATCGTTCCAGTCACGGTATTGTTTCTTTTTTTTTGTTATTTTGTTAAGCTTTCTCAAGTTGTCATATAGAGATCATAACTGGGAATGGTCGTTACAAAATTACCCGTTTGTACCTGCAATGTAACAAACTTGCAGTGTGTACCTGCAGGTAACAATACTTGCAGTGTGTACCTGCATGTAACAATATTGCATGGTGTTTAGTCCTGCATGTAGACAATGCTTGCTGTGTGTACCTGCATGTAAACAATACTTGCAGTGCTGTACCTGCATGTATCAATACTTGCAGTGGGTACTGCATGCAACAATGCTATCAGTTTTTTTTTTTGTGTACCGCAACGTAACAATTTATTGCCGTGTGTACCCTGCATGTAAACAATAATGCAGTGTGTACTGCATGTAACAATGCTTGCAGTGTGTTCCTGCACTGTAACAATACTTGCAGTGCTGTACTGCATGTATTCAATACTAGCATTGGGTACCTGCATGTAACATTTACTTGCAGTGGGTACCTGCATGTAACAATACTTGCAGTGTGTACCTGCATGTAACAATGCTTGCAGTGTGTACCTGCATGTAACAATGCTTGCAGTGCGGTACCTGCATGTAAACCATACTTGCAGTGTGTTACCTGATGTAAACAATGCTTGCAGTGTGTACCTGGCTTGTAACTCAATGCTTGCAGTGTGTACTGCATGCAACAATGTTGCAGTGTGTACTGCATGAACACATACTTGCAGTGTGTACCTGCATGTAACAATGCTTGCAGTGTGTACCTGCATGTAACAATGCTTGCAGTGTGTACCTGCATGTAACAATGCTTACCTGGAGTTTACCTGGAGAGAGTTCCGGGGGTCAACGCCCCCGCGGCCCGGTCTGTGACCAGGCCTCCTGGTGGATCAGAGCCTGATCTTCCAGGCTGTTGCTGCTGGCTGCACGCAAACCAACGTACGAGCCACAGCCCGGCTGATCCGGAACTGACTTTAGGTGCTTGTCCAGTGCCAGCTTGAAGACTGCCAGGGGTCTGTTGGTAATCCCCCTTATGTGTGCTGGGAGGCAGTTGAACAGTCTCGGGCCCCTGACACTTACTGTATGGTCTCTTAAAGTGCTAGTGACACCCACTGCTGTTACATTGGGGGGATGGTGCATCCGTCTGCCAAGTCTTTTGCTTTCGTAGTGAGTGATTGTCGTGTGCAAGTTCGGTACTAGTCACATCTAGGATTTTAAAGGTGTATATAATCATGTATCTCTCCCTCTGACGTTCCAGGGGCACTGAATACAGGTTTAGGAACCTCAAGCGTCTCCCTAATAATTGTGGAGTTTTTATCTCCGTTATGGCGCGCCGTGAAAGTTCATCTGTTCATTTTCTAGGTCGGCAATTTCAACTGCCTTGAAGGTGCTGTTAGTGTGCAGCAATATTCCGGCCTAGATAGAACAAGTGACATGAAGAGTGTCTTCATGGGCTTGGCCTCCCTAGTTTTGAAGGGTTCTCATTATCCATCCTGTCATTTTTCTAGCAGATGCGATTGATACAATGTTATGGTCCTTGAAGGTGAAATCCTCCGACATGATCACTCCCAGGTCTATTGACGTGGTGTTTCGCTCTATTTTGTGGCCAGAATTTTTGTTTTGAACTCTGATGAAGATTTAATTTCCTCATGTTTACCATATCTGAGTTAATTGAAAAATTTTTTCTCATCGTTGAACTTCATATTGTTTTCTGCAGCCCACTGAAAGATTTGGTTGATGTCCGCCTGGAGCTTTGCAGTGTCTGCAATGGAATGACTCTGTCATGACAGACTTTCGCTGTGTCATCTGCAAAGGAAGACACGGTGCTGTGGCTGTCATCCTTGTTCTATGTCGGTTATGAGGATGAGGAACAAGATGGGAGCGAGTTACTGTTGCTTGTGGAACAGAGCTTTTCACCGTAGCTGCCCCTCGGGACTTTACTCTGTTGACGACTACTCTCTGTGTTCTGTTAGTGAGGAAGGCAGAAATTATGGGGGGGGATCATCGACGACTTTTCCTGTTATTCCTTTAGGCACGCATTATGTGCGCACACGTATTACGCTGGTCACACTTTTCGAAGGCTTTTGCAAAGTCTGTATATATTACATTGCATTCTTTTTGTCTTCTAGTGCATCTAGGGACTTGTCGTAGTGATCCCAATAGTTGGATCAGACAGGAGCGACCTGTTCTAAACCCTATGTTGCCCTGGGTTGTGTAATGATGGGTTTCTAGTTGGGTGGTGTCTTGCTTCTTAGGGGGACCCTTTCAAAGATTTTTATGATATGGGATGTTATGCTATTGGTCTGTAGTTCTTTGCTGTTTGCTTTTACAGCCACCTTTGTGGAGTGGGGCTATGTCTGTTGTTTTAGTAAATGTGGGACGACCCCGTGTCCATGCTCCTCTCCATAGGGATGGAAAAGGCTCGTGATAGGGGCTTCTTGCAGTTCTTGATGAACCAGGTCTATAGTTCCATGAGTCTGGTTCCTGGCGGCAGAGTGCGTGGGCATGTCATTTATCGCCTGTTCGATGTCATTTGGCTCAGGATAACATCTCGTTAGGCTTGTGTAATCAAATTTTGTGGCTCTCTCTCATAAAAAATTCTTTTGATCTTCGACTCTCAGTTGGTTAGCGGCTGCTAAAAACTGAGTCATATTGGGACTTGAGTAGTCACTCATTTCCTTGCTGTCATCTTGTAGGACCACTCTTGTTTAAGTAGGGGCCCATTACTGGCGTGTTCTCGATTTGGATTTGGCATAGGAGAAGAAATACTTTGGGTTTCTTTCGATTTAATTTATGACTTTATAAGTTCTTCGCGATTCCTGAATCCTAAAGGATCTTTAGTTAAGTTCGTGCTTGTATTATCTCTGACCAGTGTCCCCCTATGCGTTTCAGAAAATATATTGACATCTTTTAGCGCTCTGTTATTCTTTTCGTCGCCTTAAAGGGCAGCGCCTGTCTCTTTCTGTTTTAAATCTACTCTCTTTTCTTAGTAGGAAATAGCCTTGTGCATACATCGAGTGCCAACGAGTTAATTGTTCTAGGCATAAGTTGGGGTCTGCTGTTGCATAGTATATCTTCCCGCTTCTATCGGTTAGGAATTGTTTACTTGGTCCCACTTTATGTTTTTGTTATTGAAGTTGTATTTGGTGAATGCTCCTCGTGATAATCTATTATGACGGTCTGGGGCTCCGCGGAATACATGGTCTGAACCTCATTTTGTTGTGATTGTGTATATTGTTTTTGAATATGGTGACATTTCTTATCAGATCATCATTGTTAGTGAAGATGAGGGTCATAGTGTACTTCTCCCCGTCTAGTAGGCTTATTAGTTGTGGTTTAAATTGAATTTTGTGCAGGAGATTTAAATGCTCGCTGTGAGCCTGGTGTGAGTTTTCATCGAGCTGCCTCCTGGTGTTATTACTGCAACAATATTCATTTGCTATATTACCTCCATTTAGGTGCCTTAAGTTTGAAATCCCCCAGGAGCAAGATGTTGGGTGCAGGAAGCTGGAAGGTTTTCCAGTACAGTGGTCATATTTTTAAAAGCTGTTCTGGAATTGCTGGGATGTTGGCATCCGGAGGCTGTAGGACTAACACATGACTAGGTTTTGGTTCTCGACTTTTACTGCTAAAACTTCAACTCATCATTTGATGGCATTTAGCAGTTCACGTGCAACAAGTGACTCTGCAATGTACAGGCCAACCCCCCCATTTTGCCTGTGAACTCTGTACATCTGTATAGGTTGTAACACTGGGATCCATATTTCGTAGTTCCTATAGTGATTTTTATGTGGGTCTCAGTGAAAGCCGCTAACATTGCCTTTGCCTCTGCAAAACAGTCCACGGATGAAAGGTATTTTGTTGTTTGTTGGCTGGCTTTAGGACCTGTATATTTGCAAAGAAGAATGTTATCGGAATGGTGGTATGGTTGGTACTGGGGGGGGATTTTTTTTCCGGCATTAGTATCTGTATCTGTGGTTGGAGTGGAGGCCATCGATGTGGTTCCACTCAGGAATGACTGGATTTGGTGATATACGATTTCTGCATTCTCCTGCAGTTTCTTTTCCTTCCTGGCACTAAAAAAACTCTCCCTCTTGAGTGGCTGTGGTACCCAGGTATTCCATGGCCTGGTTGTTTTGTATCTTTTTGTCCCTTTAGATGGTATGCTGGCAATTTAAGGTTATAAGCACAGTATTTCCTGTACTGAAGAGGTACACAGTTCAGCCAGGTTGAAAAAGCTTCAGGAAGGAGTTTGCATTTTCCTATTGTCATTTTTTTACTGGGCATGGCAGTTTCTAGGGTGGTCATAGTTGACGTCCCATCTGTTTTTTCAGATTTCCAGACAGCAGATACCGCCCCCCCCCCCCCCCCACCCAACCCACGTGCATAGTCTTGCGTGCACAGGCTTGGTTTCCGTTTGCCTTGGGTTTCTGTGACTGTATTCCCTGTTGGTGCATGTTTCCTGTCTTTAATTCTATCCACCATAGCACCAACAATGGCAGCTCCCACCAGTTGTTTTTGGTAATATATCCTCAAATATTGTAGTGGAGTAATCTTGTTTGCTATTTCGCGGTATTTCTAGTTTGCAATATTGGGTTTTAATCTTATCTTTGACTACACTTGCTTTCCCTACTATGGCCCACTGTTCCTATGAGGTATTTATATGTATTTCCTTACTGCTATAATTTCCCGGACTACCTGGACAAAATCTCCCAGCTTCACCATTACTGTCTACCAGGACCGCCATCTCCAGCTTCCACCATTACTGTCTCCCAGGACGACCATCTCCAGCTTCACCATTACTGTCTCCCAAGGACAGCACCTCCAGCTTCACCATTACTTGTCTCCCAGGACAGCACCTCCCGTTCACCATTACTGTCTCCCCAGGACAGCACTATCAAGCCCCCATTTACTGACTACCTGGACATCATCTCCAGCCTTACAGTTTCTTGACTACATGGCCAGTATCAAGCGGCAGTACCATTCAGCCCAGACTTTTATGTTCCCATTGTTGTAGAAAGCTTCCAGGTTTTTCTATGAAAGCAGCTTTGATGTAGACCTCTTTTAATACCCTGTGATTTTAGTTCCACTGTTTTATCTACAGTTGGGCCGTTACCAAAACACTTCCCTGTTTTAATACTGTTGTAGCTAGTTCTTGGATATCTGCACAAGGGGACGTGACACCAATTTCCACAAAAATGACAATTTATGCATTGTGGACGTAGCCGTTTGTTTGAATAGATCACAGACTACACACAGCTTCTAATGATTTGATATGGTTGATTTACTGAAATTATATAAGCAACTCTTGAATATCCATTAATAACCTGCTAGGTAGTGCACAACGAAACCGTTTTGAAACCAGTCCAGGGTTCGGACAGTCAAGCGGATCGGACCAGGCAAGGGTTCGGGAACAGTCAGGGTTCGGACAAGTCTATCTGATCTGATCAGTGGGTACCTATTTAAACCATACTGTCGGTGATTTGAGCTAACACATGAAGGATTACTGGAAATTATCTACCCGAGTAATATGTGATTTGATTGATACAAAAATATACTGCGTGTTGAAGAGCCGGTGATGCTAGCAACCTTCCTTACAATGTCGAACGGTCGACCTTCACCTTGATGATCAATCGCTGTATCTAGCGTGTTTTCTATTTTTTTTCCGTTCTCCACCACAATAAATGCTATATTATCCTATAGTTGATTGCCTGCAAAAAAAAAATTTTTTTGGGAGGAAGGACGCTTTTCTGGAGTAATAATTGGTTCTCGTTGTGTATATTGCGACCGCTGGTAACTACAGGTTATATGAAATTCACAGTATATGTCTGCGTATTTCAAGAAAAATGAATCTAATGAAAGTCACAGTGAGTGTGTACTGCAGGTAACAATACTGCAGGTGTGTACCTGCATGTAACAATACTTGCAGTGTGTACTGCATGTAACAAGACTTGCAAGTGGATACCTGCGTGTAATAATACTTGCAGAGTGTACCTGCAGTAACAATACTTTGCAGGTGTGATACCTGGCATGTAACAATACTTGCAGTATGTACCTGCCATGTAACAATGCTTGCAGTGTTTACCTTGCAGTAAACAATACTTGACAGTGTGTACCTGCATGTAACAATCTTGGCAGTGTGTACCTGCAAGGTAACAAAACACTTGCAGTGTGTACCTGCATGTAACATACTTGCAGTGTGTACCTGCATGTAACAATTGCTTGCGTGTGTACATGCATGTAACATACTTGAGGTGTGCACCTGCATGTAACAATACTTACAGTGTGTACCTGCATGTAACCAATACGTGCAGTGAGTACCTGCATGTAACAATACTTGCCGTGTGTACCCTGCATGTAAAACAATCTTGGCAGTGTATACCTCATGTAACAATCTTGGTGTGTACCTGCATTGTAAAATACTTGCCAGTGTTACCTGCATGTAACAATACTTGCAGTGTGTACCTGCATGTAACAATACTTGCAGTGTGTACCTGCATGTAAAACAATACTTGCAAGTGGGTACCTAGCATGTAACAATTCTTGCAGTGTGTTACTGCATGTAACAATACTTGCAGTGTGTCCCTGCATGTAACATACATGCTGTGTGTACCTGATGTAACAATCTTTGCAGTGTGTAACCGCTTGTAACAATATTGCAGCGGGTACCTGCATGTTAACAATACTGGCAGTGCTGTACCTGCATGTAACAATACTTGCAGGTGGGGTACATGCTTGTAACAATACTTGCAGTGTGTCCTGCATGTACAATAACTTGCCAGTGTGTACCTGCATGTATACAATACTTGCAGTGGGTACCTGCATGTATCTATATTGCAGTGTGTACCTGCATGTAACAATACTTGCAGTGTGTACCTGATGTAAACACTACTTGCCAGCGGGTACCTGCACTGCTGTACAATACTTGCAGTGTGTACATGCTTGTAACTATACTTGCAGTGGGTTAACATGCTTCTGTAACAATCTTGCAGTGGTGTAAATCACCTTTTTTTGCATGTAAAATATTTCAGTGCCTTGTACTGCAGGTAACAATACTTGCTAGTGGGTACATGCATGTATCAATACTTGCAGTGTGTACCTGCATAGTAACACTAATACTTGGCAGTGTGTACCTGCAGGTAACAATACTTGCAGCGGGTACTGCATGTAACAATACTTGCAGTGTGTACCTGCATGTAACAATACTTGCAGCGGGTACCTGCATGTAACAATACTTGCAGTGTGTACCTGCATGTAACAATACTTGCAGTCAAATAGACAGGCTCCTATTGTTTCAACGCATATAAAGATTCACTTAATTGTTCTATCATAGAATTCTACAAGATGTTCGCATTCGCTATTGGCGCCGTGCGGACGTGCTGCGCCAGTAGCTCCTGATTGAGTTGGCTTTTGCGCAGTGTTGACGTGTACTTAGCTCTGTGAAGACCTGTTTGCGCGCTCTCTACGAATTGAAGCAAGATGCCCTCATCGAGCAACTTTACCAACAGCTTAAGGCAAGAATTGAGGTGGCGGAAGATGGAGATTCGGCAGAATGACGAGGAAAAACAAGAAGATTCGTAGTAGTCTCCGGTTTGAGTCCTTCAGGTCAAGAAGGGAACCTCCTCAGAAACTGGTCAGTGGTGGACAGCAGGGAACGAAGTTGCGATCAAGAAGGACGAATGTAAAGGTAGAAAACGTGAAGAGAAAGGAGACTGCCGTGGAAACTGTTGTGGAAACATCTAATACATTCTCAGTGCTACCCCAACGAATGTGAGTCGGATACTGGGGAAAACTCATCACGAAGAACGACACCAAGGAAGGTAAGAATATTGTTGTTGTTGGGGACGATAGCTTTGTTAGGTATATGGAATAAGGGCATTCTGCTTGAAGGGAAAGGAGTAGGAGACTGAGAGTTTGGCTTTCCTGGGTGCTGGGATGGGAGGATATTGTTAGCCGTATGGAAAGATGACATTCCATGAGAGGTAATGGGAGCAATCTATTATCTGTATCAGTGCTGGAGGCAACGATGTTGGAGGGCCCCCCAGGACGTAGGGTGAGACTGATAGCAGGTATAGGATCAGCAATTAGAAATAATTAGGAAGTAAGGGTGGGAAACACTGTAATATGGGTGGTATTTGGCCAAGGGAGAGGAGTTGGAAATGAAATGGTGTCCAGGGCATTACGGTGTCAATTGCTGGCTGGACAATTTCTGTAGGAAAAGGCGGGGTCCCGGTAAATTCATTGTCAACTGGGGCCTCCTATGCAGAAATGACATTGTATGCCAAGGGATGGTGTTCACTTATCTAGGTCTGGGTGCGTCAGCACTGCAACTGTAGTGGAGGGAGCAGTTAGGAACTTTAAACTAGGAATAGATAGTGGTATGGGTTTGGAGGAAAAATCAGTGTTCTAGGGGACAGGGAACTAGTAATAAGGCAGAACGAGGTAGATATTGAAAGCCAGGGAATTTGGGGATAAGGACAGTAATTGGTTAGTAGGGAAAACAGAAATGAGCAGGAAGGCGGTAAAGAGAAAAGGAGAGTCCTTTCATGGTTTATTATTCTAATTGCCGTAGTCCTAGGAATAAGATGACTAGTGAGATTAGTTGCTAGTGCAGGTAACATGATGTATTTGCCCTAAATGAGACGGTGGTTTAATTAAAAAAGTCGGGACATGCCTGGCGGAATGTTCATATTTCAGGGGTTTCAAATTGTTACACTCCAAATTGATAGAAGTATCGGGAAGGGGGGTGGTGGGGTTGTGGGGGGGGGGGGGGCATTGTATGTTCGAGATCGCTTTGAACTGTTGTTAAAACGGGTATTAAGTCTGAAGTAACACATACAGAGTCTGTTTGGATAGAATTTTCAGAGGGGTATGAAAAACTGATTTCAGGAGTGATATACCGTTCCCCAAACTTAGATAGGGACCAAGGGAGACTACTATGGGAGGAAATTGTTAAGGCCACAAGGCACGATAATGTAGTAATTCTAGGAGACTTTAACTTTAGTCATATTGATTGGAATTTCTTGACTGGGAATTTAGAATCATATGACTTCTTAGAAGTAGTTCAGGATTGTTTTTTGAAGCAGTTTGTGACAGAACCTACAAGGGGAAATAACCTGCTTGACTTAGTTATGGCAAACAATGAATCCCTTGTTAATAATTTAGAAATTTCAGAGGAACTGGGTGCTAGTGACCACAAATCAATTACATTTAGCATTGAATGGAAGTACGATAGTAGCGATAACTCAGTAACAGTCCCAGATTTTCGCTTAGCAGATTACGATGGGCTTAGAGAACACTTATCATCTGTTGACTGGTGTTATGCAGGGTTCTCCATGACATCGTATGTACATATTAGTGGGGAAGTGTGCCATAATAATATGAATATTGTAGTTGTAAGGAATAATTTTATAATTCATAATGTGCTTTTGGAGGTACTGTAAAGTACTCTAACTATAATTATAAAGAATGGAGTTAGTGATTTATTTTCCAAGGATGTTTGGGTACGCAGAGTAAGCGTGGGGGAGGAGGTCACGTGACGTTAGGATGGCGGTAGAAGCTGGCGTCGGAGATGCTGTATATTTTAAGTTAAGTTCCCCTCAAGGAAGGTTCCTTGATGTTGGTGAGGGGCTCTTGATTTAGGGAATTGGATCTGTGCTCCAGTTCCCCGAATTAAGCCTGAATGCCTTCCACATCCCCCCCCACAGGCGCTGTATAATCCTCCAGGTTTAGCGCTTCCCCCTTGATTATAATAATAATAATTAAGTTAAGTTTGCAATAATACACTCATTTTGTTTATCCAATTCAAGCCATAGGCTTTCATATGGCTTACCTGTATGTTTAACCCGGCACTGACATGGTCAGGGTGCTGTGGGATGAGTGATGAAGTAAGAAATGAGGTTTGTGGTGTCATGACGGCCTGACGCTGACGAAGCCTAGTGTAATGGTGGGCTGAACCTCCAGCCAGCTGTGTGTCCCTTTCATTTGGGTTTTGTAGAATTAAGGTTTTATGTTATGGTGATTAAATAGATATATTTTCCTAATTGGGATTTTTGCCTAACCCTCTGTTAACCAACCCCTTGAAGTAACACATACTGGTTTAGCGCTTTCTGTTTTTAACTGGATAGCCCGGGGTGGCCGGTTTTGGGCTTGAGATGTGTGTAACTTTTACCTTTGCCCTTAGACCAGGCTCAAGCCCCCAGCTATCCCACATATTTGCGTAACAACTGGGGTAACGAAGTGAGCTATCAATATGACAGTTTTCTGAACACTATACATGCTGCTCAAAGAACGTTTATCCCATATAAAGAAATTAGATCAAATAGAAATGACCCCAAAAAGGATGAATAATAGGCCCAATATCTACTAGGGCATAAGAAAGGAATTTATAGCGTATCAAAAGAGGTGAGGGGCATCTTATGAATCAGTATATTGACATTAAGAGGGACATTAAAAAGGGGATAAGAAAAGCTAAAAGGGACTATGAAATTAAAGTTGCTAGGGATTCTAAAACTATCCCAAAAAGTTTTTTCCAGGTCTATAGAACAAAAGTTAGAGATAAGATAGGTCCCCTTAAAAATAACTATGGACACCTTACTGACAAAGAGAATGAAATGTGCTCGATTTTTAATAATTATTTTCTCTCAGTTTTTTACACAGGAAGACACTAACAATATTCCAGTAATTAATTTTTACAGTGGGCTAGAAGAAGATAAATTATGTAACATCACAGTCACTAGTGAAATGGTTGTGAAGCAGATAACAGACTGAAGCAAAATAAGTCGCCGGGTCCTGATGAGGTTTTTTCAAGGGTACTTAAGGAATGCAAAATGAAACTCTGTGAACCATTAACTAATATTTTTAATTTATCTCTTCAAACAGGTGTAGTGTCTGATATGTGGAAGATGGCTAATGTAATTCCTATTTTTAAAACAGGGGACAAGTCGTTACCGTCAAATTACCGCCCAATAAGCCTGACTTCAATTGTAGGCAAATTACTAGAGTCAGTTATAGCTGAGATTATAAGAAGCCATCTCGATAAGCATAGCTTGATTAATGGGTACTCAGCATGGATTCACAAAAGGCCGGTCTTGTCTAACAATTTTATTAACTTTCTTCATAAAGTTGCTTTG